>OZ023246.1:10229817-10381374 GCA_964006365.1 Trididemnum miniatum
TCTACTGGGCACAGAGTGGGAGTGCAGCAGTACGGTACTTGTATTATCTGCTGTGCATCTCCTAGTCTGTTTGCAGTTAACAACTGAAGGAATAAACAAATTAATCTAAGATCTGCGGCGCGATGGATTTACGATGAGGTTGATAGACTAGCAGTGTGTACAGTAAGCAGAAGCAAATTCAGATTCATAGTTTGTCAAGCTTTAAACTGAAATTATTTTGAGAGATTTCAGTTTGAGTGCGCGAACAATGATCTGCATAATCTTCAAATCTGCTGGTATACACGTAATAGGCTTAACTTTGTTTTATTTAACAATTGTATGTAAAGATGGAGCCACAGAACCACTGCATCTTTTCAAACAACAAGTATAATGCAGATTCCAGTGAAGCAGGTACGGTACCGGTAAGTAATCAAAAGGTGTTGTGAATGTGCTAACTAGGTATGGTACTGTACGGTAGTGTTCCCTCTAGAGTGAGAAATTTGAGAAAAATGCAAAACTTTTGGGCAAATTTTGCTGATTTTGAACCAGAAATTAATATTATAAAATGCAAAACTGAAAAACTTAAACAAAAAACTTGAATATTTTGATGCAAGACTCTAGTTTGCATCTTGGAACCAGAAATTAATATTATAAAATGCAAAACTGAAAAACTTAAACAAACAACTTGAATATTTTGATGCAAGACTCTAGTTTGTATCTTGGAAAAGCAAATTTAATGCAAAAAATTTGTAAAAGGGGTCCTCAAAGTAGTGAAATCTTTGGGCAAAAATTCCAATGAATTTATATTTGGGCAAATTCGCACCAGTCAAAATCCTAGAGGGAACACTGCTGTACTGTACCGGTATTTTTAACACCTAATGCAATGTACTGGTACGCTTGCATGGTTTTTAGATTAATTTCATGTGTCAAAGATGCCACATATTATTGGTGATTGTGATTGCAACTTAATTAATACAGCACAAACTTGGACAAATTTGTCACATGATGGTCGGAGATTGGAATTGATGAGGTGCAAATTTTGTAGTTCCTCAGCCTCTCTATGACATGCTCTACGTGAATTTGGGGCTTGCTTGAATTAAGCCATGGTCAGGATTGGGCAAAATCGATTGTAATCGATATTCAATTGCGATATTCTTTATTTTTTGTTTATCGAATGCACTGGAGTTTTTACTTTTTTGAATGAGTATCAAATATGCCTTGTCTTTACTTTTTTTTCGGCGCAATTCGATATTTCATATTCGATTCTTTTTGTCCAGGCTAGGCCTACTTTATCTCACTTTGTAAATTTAAAATAATCGTCAGTGTGTCATTACCTTGTTTTTACTGATAATTTTTTTTTGTGCCAAAAAAAAAAACAAAATATTTTTATATGGCAAAGTTGCTTTGCATATACTATGTCCATCGTTTGTCTGTAAGTTACCGCATGAATGTGAGGACATCACCAAAAATGCTTGGCGTACACCAATAAATGCTCAGTGTAATATCAAACATCGATTACAGTATTCTTTATTCTTAACTTTTTTAGACTATCATCGAAATCGATTATTTCTTTACTTTTTGGTGAACTATCGAGTATCGATTACTTCTTTACTTTTTGGTGAACTATCGAGTATCGATTATTTCTTTACTTTTTGGTGAACTATCGAGTATCGATTATTTCTTAACTTTTTTGGGTATCGATTCCCAACTCTGGTCGTGGTTTAAGTTTGAGGTTAGGGTTCAGGGCTAGGGGGTTGGGCTTAGGCCCTAACCCCAACATAACTCACTAGTGGTCCTTGTGCTCTTGATATATCTACCTGTTGAAAGATGCGGCTTAATTCAAACAAGCTCCGTGAATTCTACACGCAGCAATTTTATGTGTACAAATTTGACTTCTGAACTTGTACATTGTGTTTTGCCAACACTAAATGGTGGTAAATTGAGAAACACATATTTAGGCATTTAGTTGTAGATCAAGAAGTCTTTGTCTGCACTCTGCATGTGCGAGAACCAAGTCTCCAGACTGAATGAACTTCAGTCCCTGACTAAACTCCAGGAATTTTGTCATGCGAGGTGAAAGCTCGAACTGTGTATCGGTGTGGCAATCTGCTAGTGCTTGGTCCATCAAATCACTTTCGGGTCGTAATTGAAGGATCAGGTTTGGGTTCATCAAATTCTTGTCAACCTGAGCAGGTCACCTCCTAAGTGACACCAAAATAAATATGATGCATATTATTGCAGAAATAAGTGCATATTACACTACTGCACCACCACAACTTTTGGAACGGAACAGACCTATGTGAGCTTTTTGCATTTGGTAGAATCAGAAGCAATGCAATCCAACTTTTTTACAGAAAGTTTAAAACGTCGCTTTAACTTGTACAGAGCTGTGGTGCCACCTTTACTGCAAAAAGTGCAAAATCATGATGCAAAATTTGTTTTGAAATTCAACACATTCTTTAATCAGTACGAAACTATGATGGAACATTTCTGTAAAATCTCGAAATTTTTTGAACTCTTTACACTATTTCCATTATGACGGAAAAGATTAACTTTGCAAATATTTGATTTAATACAATTGCAATGCCCAACCATTGTGCAGTATTTGGCTGCAATGCAACTTCTGAAAAAACAAAGATTGATCATTTCATCGCCAACCATTTGAACCCAAAGCGAGAATACAATGGTTAAAATGCTAAACAGCAAAAATTATTTTCCAGGCAAACAATTACGCCCATGTTTGTTCTTATCATTTTGTCGATGATGACTTCAAAGCCACTGCTGCCACCAGCACAGCAGTTCCACATTTAAAAAAATAATCCTATAGAAAGATGCTGTTACTCGTTTTAATCTTCATGGCCAGCGAAAGGATCAAAAAGGACATCGCTGATCAACTGCAACATCAAGAAATACCAACAGAAAGCGACATTGTTGGATTTTATCTGACTCTATCAGCTCAGGTGATAATACAGAAAGTTTCAATAAAGATGTAGCAGCTCAAACACCCGTAAATAAAACTAAAGAAAGTAATGACAATGAAGACCTACAGCTTGCAACAAAAGAAATTGCCAAACTAAAAAAACAAACTGAAGCACTCAAAAAACAAATTTTTAAATGGAAAAATTTGTCAGGTGACGAAATAAAAAATTATACAGGAATTAAATGATCAATATTGCATTAGGTGTTAAAAATACTCCCTGACATACCGGTGCAGTACAGCAGTGTTCCCTCTAGGATTTTGACTGGTGCGAATTTGCCCAAATATAAATTCATTGGAATTTTTGCCCAAAGATTTCACTACTTTGAGGACCCCTTTTACAAATTTTTTGCATTAAATTTGCTTTTCCAAGATACAAACTAGAGTCTTGCATCAAAATATTCAAGTTGTTTGTTTAAGTTTTTCAGTTTTGCATTTTATAATATTAATTTCTGGTTCCAAGATGCAAACTAGAGTCTTGCATCAAAATATTCAAGTTTTTTGTTTAAGTTTTTCAGTTTTGCATTTTATAATATTAATTTCTGGTTCAAAATCAGCAAAATTTGCCCAAAAGTTTTGCATTTTTCTCAAATTTCTCACTCTAGAGGGAACACTACCGTACAGTACCATACCTAGTTAGCACATTCACAACACCTTTTGATTACTTACCGGTACCGTACCTGCTTCACTGGAATCTGCATTATACTTGTTGTTTGAAAAGATGCAGTGGCTCTGTGGCTCCATCTTTACATACAATTGTTAAATAAAACAAAGTTAAGCCTATTACGTGTATACCAGCAGATTTGAAGATTATGCAGATCATTGTTCGCGCACTCAAACTGAAATCTCTCAAAATAATTTCAGTTTAAAGCTTGACAAACTATGAATCTGAATTTGCTTCTGCTTACTGTACACACTGCTAGTCTATCAACCTCATCGTAAATCCATCGCGCCGCAGATCTTAGATTAATTTGTTTATTCCTTCAGTTGTTAACTGCAAACAGACTAGGAGATGCACAGCAGATAATACAAGTACCGTACTGTACTGCTGCACTCCCACTCTGTGCCCAGTAGACTACCGATATCCTAATACCAGTAATCAACAGTACTGCACCCTGCAACCTTACTGATGAGTTTGTCTTAGATACAGTATCTGCAAATTTGAACTGCTGACCCATTCTCCATCGCAATGATTACTGGTACACCTCAAAGTAGCCCACACATGAGTGACATGAGACGGTATGTACCGGTAGTCTAACAGCTACCGTACTGGAGAATTTAGCCGGTAAGTGTTCAGAAACTGGTAGATTACCAGCTTTTTTGTCATGAATTAAACCGAGTTGTTGCATAAACCAGCAAAACTACAGCAAATTATTAACAGTTTATGGAAATAAAATCAACCTTCTCCGTATCTCGACTTGGACTTCTTGGGTTTGATAACTTGTAAAGTTGTAGTCTAAAACCTAGCCTTAATCAGCTTTCAAATGCACTAAATCAGACTAATTTAAGGAAAATACTACCAATAAACCACAAAAGTAATTGCATCCCTTCAAAACTACATTGGAGAGCTCTATTTTGCTAAGATTCGCGACGCAGCATTACTTGGACAAGCCATACAAGCCAGTTTTCGTACATCACTCATATGACCGAAAACTGCATATTTTCGTTACTACCTGATCACTAGGGAAAAAATCGATTGACCAATCAGAGACAAGTTTGGTTTAACAGCGTATTACACAGGTGCAGTGCACCAGTAGTGTTACCGAGTATATATACCCGTAGCCTAAAGCCTATTGCACCATTGCACAGACTGACAGAGCAGCAGAGACAGCCAGCAGTTGTGGCATCATGATGTCAAATATTCATTGCCTAACTGCGTAGCTGGCCCAACATTGCAACTGCATCACCTTGATATGTTATGTCTAGTACTTACAAAGCTTGAAAATAACTTAAACAACGACGCATCTCTTCACCAACCACCGTTTCTTACCCTAGTATATTGATTTTCCATTAGCTGCCGAATCTGCGTTAGGTCCAGTGACGTCACTACTTTGAACCGCCAATTCGGAGTTGCCCGGAGTCGCGTGGATAGTAAACGAATTTTTTGCATTTTCGCGGCCCAGGGCCCGAATTTTGAAATCGCGTTTTTGATTCCGCATACCTTGAATTTTTTTCTAACATTTAAAACTTCATTTAAATTCAGTTTAGTTGGCCTTTAAGTTTGCAGCACTTGATCAGCTCACTTCCTTCCAAATATCAGCGAAACTACTGGCGTTCTACCTGGATTTTGCTTTACCAAACTGGAGAAGCAGCAGGAGCATACAGCTGCAGCCAAGCGTGACAGTGGGATCACGTGACATAGTTGCACACAGTGATGGGCACGATAAACCATTCTGTACTAAAGCGATAACGATAATCGATAACTTCAAAAAAGCCTTGGGCGATACCGATAACCGATTAATCTCAATTTCGTAAAGCGATATCGATAATCGATAAATTATCGCCGATAAATTCTTCCGATAAAGGTTGCGGTAAATTTTCGATGTGTTTGACGAAGTTTTTTTCTTGTAAGTCGAATTGCAAAAATGTTTTTTCTAGATTTTTCAAGAAAAGAGAGCAGTTCACGGACCCTGCCGAGAAATTAAGCCAAACAAAGAAATAATTTTTAAAAATTACAGCAAGTCTTAATGAACACCGTGTTTTTTCCACAGCGCCAACTCACTAACTTTGAAGTTTAAACACTGCGAGCATAAAAATCGTTTATCGCGATAATTTATCGGCGATAACAAAATATATAACAAAAGCGATAACAGTAATCGATAAATCCAAACTATTTTGAGCGATAACGATAATCGATAAAAAGTTATCGCCGATAACTATCGCCGATAAATTATCGCGATAAATGCCCATCTCTGGTTGCACAACCATATAGTGGACTATGGTGCTATTATACTTTAGCAGTGTTGCCACTTTAAAACCAAACACATAACTGTCCTATTAGTTTGCTAGTCTTATTAGTCTTATATTGCTGCTATTAATCCCGTAATGCTGCTGTTAGTGCTATTAATCCTATCAGTGCTATTAGTCAAATAGCACTGCTATTAGTCCTATGTGGGCACCTGATGTATTATATTAGGTACTCACAGTAAATTCTTTCTTGTTTTCCTTTTCTTCTTTCAGATTTCTACAGATATCAACGCAGCTATCAATCTGCGACCTACCTTCCTGCATTGCGAAACAAGAAGAATTTTTAGTGTTGCCAATTTAATTAATACTATGTCTGCAAGGTGTGGTGGCCACTGGTTTATGACCAGGGTCACTACAGGCTATCCCCACCAAAGAAAGTTTGATGAGAAGAACGTAAAGATGCAAAACTTAGGAACAATCAAGGGGAAATTATTTCGGATCAGCAGATTTAGTGACCACCTCACTAAGATGCTTCATGAAAATGGCAGAAATTGTCAAATATGATCGAATTCGACAACAGGAGAAAGACATGTATGTACAGATTCAAGCAAATGCTACAACAGCATTATCACACAATATGTGCACGTGCTGATAGCACAAAACTATGCGCGGACATCAAAAGTGGTCAGATCTCATATATATATACAATTCACATCAAATATATCAGGCAAGTAAGTCAAGTCAACGAAGCCGCATCTGAAATGCAGAGACAGTCACTATGATAAGCCATTGCATCATTGGTTAGGTATTGAAAAGAATGGTTGAATTACACTCATAATAACATTGCGGCTTAGTCACTTTAATGAATAAACATCAAATTAACGCAAACATATGCCATGACTAAACTATTAAACGTGGTTCTAGAAAGATGTCAAGTAAAGACATGTAAGAAGTGTGTCTAAGTAGAGGGGATGAAGAAGGAGGCAAGACGTGCAAAACTTGAAAAAATGAGAGTGTGTGTGTGTGTGTCATAAGCAAAATGCAAAAGTAAAAACACTCAATAGTAATGATACTGTAAATGAACAATAACATAAAAAACTTTTCCTATAGGTAAGTTAGATAGCTGGTCAGCTTTTCTAAGATTTCATACCGGTATAAGCAATGCGCATACGTATATGCTAGAGTAAATCACAAAATAATATTAACTTACAACAAAGTTAATACGAGCAGCAATGAGTGCTATAAAACAAGTAGGGAGCGAGCAAAATACGTCTAATCAACGTACGTATAACACACAGTGTAAGAAGTGTACATGTAAGGATGGTGTGTGAATTGAAGATGAAGAAAAAT
Organism: Trididemnum miniatum; assembly: GCA_964006365.1. Lineage (NCBI taxonomy): Eukaryota > Metazoa > Chordata > Ascidiacea > Aplousobranchia > Didemnidae > Trididemnum > Trididemnum miniatum. The sequence goes on from OZ023246.1 coordinate 10,237,031, forward strand.
GCAAGAGAAATGAATGAGTAATGTTAAGAGTAGAGCCATAGTATGATGCTGCAAATGAACTTGTGTAACGAAGTGAGATCAAAATCATGAAGTTTAAATGGCAAAAATATGCGTCGACGAGGACGTAGTTGTGGGGGAGTTGGAGGCAAATCATCTGGGGGTGAAGAGGTTGATAGTGTCGCAGAAGTGTGGTCAGGGTCGGACGGTGATGAGGGTGGGAAGGATTGTTCAGTAGATGGGGCAAGGTTGAGTTCCGCCAGAGTGAAACCCGGCTTGACGTTGTTGATGGCAACTTTGACAATTCTATTGCCTTTCAAAACAGTAAAAACTCTCATTTCTGGACACAACGAGATAGGGTCCAGAATAAGCAGGTGACAAATTGGATTTAATGCGATTCTCTCTGATGAAGATGTGTGAGCACGTTTTCGATATGTCGGGCATGTGCACTGTAGCATGTTGTTGAACACGAGTTGTTGAACATGTGTAGCATGTTGTTGAACATGTGAATGGGTTTTAAATCGCAGGCAAAGTTTCTCATGCTCTTGACAATAGTTTGAGGTGACACTAGGGTGGATGCTGGATTTGAAAAAAAAGATATCGCCTGGTAGACGTAAAGATTGCCCAAAAACAAGTCCAGCAGCACTGGCTTTGAGATCTTCCTTTATCATTGTGTTCAAACAAAGAATGATAGTGGGTAAGTGGTATACCCATTTAGCAGAATCCAACTGCGCCGTTAAAGCAATTTTTATAGATTTAATAGCTCGTTCCGCTATACCATTGGATTGTGGATACCGCACACTACTAATTCGATGATTACTACCAATAAAATTGCAGTAGTCTTGAAATGTATGCGAGGTAAATTGGCAACCGGCATCTGAATGTATCTCAAGGGCAGCACCAAAATACTGAAGATGAAGGTTCAATGATTGAATGACAGACTCAGTAGTTTGGTCTGGCATTGGAAATGTTTCAACAAATCGAGTGAAAGGATCTACGCACACCAGGATGTAGGACTGACATCTAGAGCTAGGAAAGGGTCCAGCTATGTCGATGCTGATCCTCTGAAATCGGCAATTGGGCATAGGGATAGAAGAAACAGGAGAAACAACATGACGCGTGGTCTTGGCACATTGGCAGTTGACACAGGAGCGAACAAAATTTCTAATTTTGGTGTTCATGTTTTTAAAAAGAAAACGTGTTTGAATGCATCTGCGTGTGGCCTTAATATCAAAATGATGGAGATTATGGTAATATTCAATTACCTGCTTTTCAAGATGAGGTGGAAGAAGAATTCGAGGTGTACTTTGGCTTGTGTCAACTAATATCGAGTGATTGCAACCAGGTACATGCGTGTTCTGAATCGTAACAAAGGATGCAGCTGGGAATTCAAAAACATCTGTGTTGACATACTGTTGCTGTCCAGTAGCAATCTTCTCGAGAGTACATGGCATTTCCTGAGCTTGAAAAATGTGATTTACAGTGTGAGGTTGTACATAGCGGGATAGACAGTCAGCAACTTGGTTTTGAGAACCAGGAACATGTTGTACAGTGCAATCAAATTGAGATAAATAGGTCAGTTGGCGAACTTGCCTAGCAGTGTGTTTCTCTGAAGGCTTGAGAAAACTCCTGACCAAAGATTGATCGTCAGTATAAATGGTGAAGGTTTTGTCAAGAAGCATGTACTCAAAGTACTTCACTGCCGCATGCATGGCAAGTAATTCCAGGTCATACGTAGAGTATTTCCGCTGAGTGTCTGTAAGAGTTTTGGAAAAGTAACCAAGAACTTCAGTGTTGTCATCAATTTGTTGTTCCAAAATCTCACCCATAGCAGTGCCAGAGAGATTGACATGCCCTTTCAGATAAGCAGCGAGAGGAGCCAAGATGCCAGCAGCTCTGGGTATGAAGCGACGCTGATAGTTGATTAATCCCAAAGCCTGCCTCAGCTCCTTGATAGTGGTAGGTTCAGGGAGCTTCTCGATTGCCATAATTTTGTCTTTCGAGGCAGCTATTCCGTGTGCAGAGAGATTGTAACCTAATGCAGTTAATTCTGAGACGCCCAGCAGACATTTGTCCATATTGAGTTTGAGCAAAAAATGATTTAAGCGATTGGCGATGTTGTGTAAATGACGTTTGTGCTCCAGCTGGTCTTTACTAAAAATGATTATGTCATCGACATAGCAAAAACAAAATGATTCAGTGCCTCGCATTAAAAGATTGGTAAATTTTTGGAAACTGTTGCTGGCATAAGTTAATCCCTGAGGGAGCTTATTATACTCAAAGTTTCCTCTGCTAGTACTAAATGCAGTGTATTGTCGGTCAGATGGACGAACATCGAGTTGCCAGAATGCATTTTTTAAATCTAATGAAGAGAAAATGGTTGCGCCTCGTATTTGTTGAGTGAGGTCGCTAATTCTAGGCAATGAATAACTTTGCTTTTTCGTGCGGGAATCGATGACACGATAATCATGCACAAGTCTGAAAGAGCCTCTCTTTTTCTTGACTAGATGAACAGGAGAAGCCCATGGGCTGCACGAAGATGTGATGATTTTATGTTTCAGGGTCACTACACCTATTCAGTGATACTAGTCCAATATCGCTGCTATTAGCCCTGTTAGTGCTATTAGTCCTTTGGCAGTGTACTAGATTTAATATATGAATGTTATCAGATTGTTGATGATAAACGTTTCTTCACTTTGATCTTTCTTGGTATCAAAAATGCTTTTGATTCTGTCTGCCACATATAACTCATAAAAAAACTTGAATATTATGGCATTCGTAGAGTTGCTAATAAACTATTGGAATCGTATTTACGAGATAGAATACAATATGTTGCTATTAATAACGCCAATTCCAAAATTGAGCATATTAAGTGCGGAGTATCCCAAGGCAGGCACGCCAAGAGGGGGGGCAGGTGGGGTCACTGCCCGGGGGCCTGGGGTTGAGGACGTGATGAACCTTTATTTTTGGTCTTCACTTGATTTTGGGAGGAAAATTCGACGTCGGAGGACGTGATGACCTTTTTTTTGGTCTGGGGCCCAAACGAAACTTTGGTCCCGGGGCCCGAACTTTCCCTCGGCGCCCCTGCCGCAAGGATCTATCTTAGGACCTCTTCTATTCTTATTGTGCATTAATGATCTTTCAACCTCTTTAATTACAATGCCTAGACTATTTGCTGATGATACTACATTATTAATTCATGAATCATCTTTTTCCAAAATGAAGAGCTTAGCTCAATTTGTCGGCAGCGTGGCGTAGTGGTTCGGAGCGTCGTTTTTACGATGACCATGATCGCAAGGTTGATGGTTCACCTCCCAACCTAGTCTCGTTGTTGCGTCCTTGGATAAGATGCTTCACGATGATTACCTCTGCTTGGTGGAATCTGGCAAGCAGCAAATTAAAGAAGTCAGAAGAAAATTCAAGCGGAAAACTTGGAAACAAAGGCAACTCCTAAGCGAGTCTGGATTCGTCCTACGCATAGCGCCTCCGTCGCTTTCTCGTGATAGGAGGATAAAGATGAAGAAATCAGAGCTTAGCTGAGTCTGAGTTCTCGAATATCTCTAAATGGATGATTGCCAATGGCTTAACACTACATCCCAACAAAACTCTTGCTCTAAATATCTCTCCTCTTTCTCGAGTCACGACTCCCCTTGAACTCTATCTTACTCTTGATCATATTAAAATAAATACTCCATCTGTTGCTAAATATCTAGGAATTTCAATTGATGACCAATTTTTGTTTAAATCTTAAATTATACACCTCGAATCTAAAATGTCTTGATCTGTTGGTGTAATCGCCAAGATGATATTATTTACCCCCAGAAACATTACTCAATTTATACTTTGCGTTAGTTCAGTCTCATCTGCTATATGGTCTGCAAATGTGGGCCTCTACATGTAAAACCTACTTAGGAAACTTCAAAATAAAACCATTAAAATTATCCCAAAGACTTGCCTTAGAGAAAGAGTTAGTCCCTGTTTTTATAAGTTACAAATATTAAAGCTTGACGACTTATACCAAATTGAGTTAGCAAAATTGATGTACCAATTTACCCACAATGAGCTACCTAGTCGCTTTTTGAATTACTATACTTTGCTTACTCCTCTGATTCTTTTTCCTATGCCACCAGGAATTCCTCTAATTAAAGCCTACAGATACCACGCTTTTTGACTGCTTGAACTGAAAAATGTTTCAAATATGTCGGCGCAAAACTTTGGAATAACATTTCCCTAAATATTAAACAATTATCTTACAACAAATTCAAAACCGCCTACAAGAATATGCTTTTGAAGAACTACATTTAGAATTGGATTATCTTTATGTAAAGTTTTTGGGATCACTCTCTTAGTTCATTGCCTATTTATCCAGTATGCAAACTTCTCATTTTTTAAGGGTCCTTTGCAGCTGCCCGTTGCTGTATTGATGTCATTACTTATTTTATTTTGCTACGTCATGTTGTTGAATTGTATTCAAAGTGAGTAACGAAATAAACTTTTGTTCTTTAGTCGAATGCATATTGCTGCTATTAGTCCTATATTGTTGCTATTAGTCCTATAAGTGCTTTAGCAGCTATTAGTCCTTTAGTAGTATAGCCAGTTTAAAACAACACATAACAGTCCTATTTACCGTACGTTTTTAATTTTTGTTTGTTTGCAGGTTAGTTTTTACCATTACATACTTTTATTACTAAGCTTATTTCTTGGTAATGGTCATCATCTGCCTGGTATTTGTTGTTGGAAATGTCTACGAGGGGTAGTTGCAAGCATTCTCCCGATGCGTTTTGTTTCATATGTGGAGAATTATCAAGACCAGAGCAAAGAAACACTCTGTTCTAGCATCTGCAAAGATGTGTGAAGCTGATAATTCTTATTTTAGCATGCCTGTTGTGACTACTGCAAAAAAACTCTGAAAGGTAAATCTCGTTAATATTCTGCTATTAAGTTTGAACTATTGTGTGTTTACTGTTTATAATAAAAAGCCGAGACTTAACTAGTGACTACAGTATTTCTTTTCAGGGTAGTATCGAGGAGAAAACAGAGCAATGAAATTTGCCATTCCAAGAATATGGCGTGAACCAACTAACCACACAAATGATTACTACTTTTGTATGGTTGATCCGTCTAAACGTAGCACTGTAAAAAATGCTTCTGCAATTGTTTATCCCAGTATTCCTTCCTCAACTGCTCCTGTGCCACATTTTGATCAACTGCCAGCACCCATTCCTACTCGTTCTCAAGACCCTATCTCAGTTGATAAAGCCACTACTGATGAGGATGATGTAGCAATTGATGACTATGATCTAAATTCTAACTTAGAAGAGAAAAACACCTTATTATCCCAATCTGAAAGATCTGAATAATTTGATCAGAGATGGTTTGACCAAATCTAATGCAGAGTTGTTAACGTCACGACTTAAGCAGTGGAATTTGCTTGATGACTCTGTTCAAATTACTGAGCAATGTAAACGGCAGCAAGGTTTTTCCAGTTTTTTCACCCTGTTAATGTTAGAGGACTTTTTTACTCAATCGGAATTCCTTGCATCCCTAGTGAATGGCGTCTTTTCATTGACAGTTCATCAAAGAGTCTTAAGGCAGTTCTACACCATAATGGCAACAAATACCCATCTCTTCCTCTTGCTCATTCAGTCTATCTCAAAGAAACTTACGAAAATGTAAAAACTGTGCTGAACGTATTGAAATATGACCAATATAAACTAAGTGTTATTGGTGATTTTAAAATGATAGCTTTTTTGATGGGAATGCAGAGGGGATTCACGAAATACCCCTGCTACCTTTGTCTTTAGAATAGCAGAAATATCAAAGCCCACTTTTAAAAGCAAGTATGGCCAGAACGTGAAGAATTTGTCGTAGGAGAGAAAAACGTCAAAAATATTCCACTAATTAACCACAAAAAAATTCTGTTGGCGTCCCTTCACATTAAACTTGGTCTAGTAAAACAATTCGTAAAAGCGTTAGACAAAGATGGTGCTGCTTTTAAGTATCTCCAGAACCTGTTACCCAAACTATCCGAGGCCAAAGTTGAAGGTGGCATATTTATTGGACCCCAAGTAAAATTGATTCTTAAGTCTGATGGGTTTCTCGAAGCACCAAGTGCTGTTGAAAAGGATGCTTGGATATGTTTTGCTGCTGTTGTCCAAGGGTTCTTGGGAAATAACAAAGAGGACAACTATGCCGAGCTTGTTGCTAACGTGGTAAAATCATATGGTAACATGAGATGTAGAATGTCAATGAAGGTCCACATGCTCGATGCCCGTTTAGATGACTTTAAAGAAAATTTGGTGCATATTCTGAAGAACAAGGTGAACGGTTTCATTAGCACATTAAAGATTTTGAGGGCCGACATCAGCACATTAAAGATTGGTTTGACCCGACTCGGAATCAAACCCGAGTCTACAGTTCAAGAGAGGGACGCTCTATACCACTCGGCCATCTGAGCTGTTGAGCACCTTAGTATACGACTTACGCATTTTTGCACCTTAGTATACGCATTTTATTTCACACGAGTTTTCACAACGCAATTTGCAATCAATGCTGTCAAAACAAAAAACTGGTTATTTTATTGCGAATCAAGTTATGCCTATACATAATATGATTGGAATTATTTTTCTGAATACAACTTGCTTTACAATTCAGTCATTCAGTCAACGATAAAAAATCAAAAAAGTGGATTCCCGAAGAATAATATCCGAGTTCCATGGTAAACTTATTGCGGTGTCATCGTATCTAAATGAAGAAAAATCTCCACAGTATCGGTTGTTCGCGTTGTCAGCCGTGGATCCAATGCAGTTGTGTTCAAGGTTAGCATGGTTCGATCTTCCTCTGGTTCCGGGGCATAAGGCATAAGCATTTCGTTCGGTGTTAATAGCTCGAAACTGTAATAAATTGCAGAAAATTATGAATTGTACTTACTGTGTATTTAGCGTATGAAGTATTGGTAAGGACATCCCTATCGGTGTGGAAGGTTTGGAGTTCGATATCAGGCCGATTAAAGCAGACAACGTATTGCTAACTGCTCGGAATCGCTGCGACGTTTCTTTGCAGTTAAAGCTATGTTGCCCAGGCGATAAACAACGGTCTTGTTGCAAGCTTCGACATAGCGTAATACAGCAAGTGGAATGAAAATTTGATAAAATTACGCGTCGTAGATTTACATTAACGAAAATTATTTTCCGAATGCATCTGGAGTCTTTCAGCAGGATTCTGTTCCTTGTCACTAAGCAAAAAAGTAATGAAATACATGAAAGAAATGAAAAACAAGGTACTGGATTGGCCAGGAAATTCCCCTGAATTTAATCCGATTGAGGATTTGTGGTCAATCATCAAGCTCCGCCTTCGTAGTGAAGACTACAACAAAAACAAAGCTTATTGAGGTAATAATCCGAATATGGTTTAGAGACCCAAAATCAAAAAAGCGTATCAAGTTAGTGGATTCAATGCCAAATCGAGTGCAGTAAGTTCTAAAGAATGGTGGTGGTCTTATCAATTATTAGGTTTAGTAGCATTTACGTGCTGGTGAATTTGCAATTCAGCAACAAGAGCGATACCGATTTTTCGCAACAGCCGCAGATCAAGTGATTGAGCAGACTGTTAATAGAGACAATAAATCAGTGTTCTTGCGTTGGAAACGGCGTATCATGCACCGAACTCTGCTCTTGCGTTGTTTGTGAAAATGATTCGGAGACCGTAATTGAAGTAGAACTAGTGAATGATGTCAGTAATGACGACTATGATAGTGATGACAACCAATTTGTAGCTAGTTGAAAAATGTTCAAATGTGTTTGTCGTAACTAAAGGTTTTATTTTGATGCAACGAAATTTAATATAGCTTATTCACACCAAATTTCTCTTTGTTTTTCAAGTAATAAGACCTGCTTATCAATGTAGCCTATAGGTGTTTTAGCTAGATACGAAATTTAGTCAATGAAAATATATTACGGCGTAAAAATTTATGTTTATATCTTTTTAAAGTAGATTGGCAGCAACGAACAGTAACTAATAAAATTAATTTGCTGATCCAATAAAGTTCTTTTTCGTAAAATATATTTCTTTCGAGAATTATGATGCCATTATTTAATTGCACAAAACTGACGCAAAGGGTACCGGTATGTTGTTTTTGGTTACATTAAAAAAATACTTTGAAGTGCTTAATTTATACCAATTGAATTCCTTAGCGTTAACTTGATGCAGTAGTTGAAATACGTGAAGTATTGTAAAGTTATCAGCTGTTAGAGAGTAGGATAATCGTCTCGTAACCTAGAAAGTATTTGATGAAACTGGACAAAATTTGCAAGTGTGCCAGTATGTACCGTATGCTTAATTTATCCACGTCAAGTTTCACATTGTTTTTCAATGAAAATAGTGGTTAAAAAATTTATGTACACTCTCTTCAGAAAAAGTTTTTACTTGTGGGTGATATGACGTCATCAACTTATGACGACAATGTTTGGCACAAAAGCAAATTATTGACTGAAAATGTCCCAAACTATTTTTAAGCGTTTGCAGCAATTACTCGATACAATTATTTACTATCTTGTATGATTGCGCGTTAAGCTAGCGGTAAATAACTAATTGTTGTACGTCTATAGAAGAAAAAAAAATACTCCATCAAACTAGTCAAGTTTTGCAGATGTGTTAATATGTATACTTAGATTTTCCCAGCCAAAATTCAGCTTTTTAAACTTACTATATATAAAGTTATAAGGAACTGTATATACACTCTGTCTAGCAAAAATATATTTTTTGCAAAATCTTATTTGTGAGTTATGACGTCATCAACTTATGACGTCAGTATTTGAAATAGATGCAAATTATTGACTAGAGATGTCTCCAAACTATTTTAAAGTGTTTGTATTACTAACACAAGAAGTTGAAAGCAATTACTCAATATGATTATTTATTTTCTGGTCTGGTTGCGGTTTAAGCTAATGGTTAATATGTAATCATTGTAGGTCAATAGCAAAAAAACTACTGAATAAAACTGGTCGAAATTTTGCAGCTGTGGTAATATGTATATTTGGATTTTTCACACCAATTTTTAGCTTGTTAAACGTACTACAACCGAAGTTACAAGGAACTGTATACACCCCATCCAGAAAAAATAATTGTTTTTACAAAATCTTTTACTTGTAAGTTATGACGTCATCAACTTATGACGTCCCAGTTTGGCATGGACATAGTCTGTCAACCAAAGATTACTTTGAAAGTGGTCTGATGCATTTACATCAACCACACAAAAATTTAGAGGCTTTTAAGTGAGTGGAATTTCTGCATCTTTGAAAGAGCTATTTTTGTCTTTATGACGTCATTATGACGTAACGGCACCTGTTGGACACGGAAGACACGAGATTTAAATTCAGCATTTCTTAATCTTCAAATTTACGAAGTTTCATGTAGTTCTTCGGTGGGTAGCACGAAATCCATTTTCTAGGCGTTTTTTGTGATAGCGTAACAAGGCCGCTTAGTAACCTAATCATTTCAGGATTCGAGTTCTATAATGATAAGTTGATTACCAACTAGGAGTTGTTTTCTCGCTTGGTTTAAGTCAGTTCGCTTGCGCTTCTTAGTTAATATTTTGGGTAAAATTTCGATTTGAAACGAAATTTTGACTTCGAAAGTGCTGTAGGCTTCTGTGCTGTAGTTATGCTACACAATACAAAAACTAAACGTGGCATATTGTTGTACATTGACTCGTCACAAGGCTCTTTTTACTAATCATTCATAAATCTCACGTGGCGTAGTATCGAGAGTAAGCGATGGCATAGTAACTTTATTTTTTATTAAATTTCGTTGGGACGATCAAAAGTGGCATAGTATCGAGAGTGGCATAGCAGGCCTATTGAGATTTGACTGTAGCGCAGGCATTTTTATTGCCTTGATCGCAATAAGTCAATGCCGAAATGATGACATCATTGATTCAACCAGGGTATTTATAGTTCCGCTGCATTCGCGGTGAAAGGAAAAGCAAGTAAAAACGCGACATAAACCGGTTCAAACCAGTATTTTTCGCCTGGTTTTCATTTCGAGTATCTTGTATTGCAGAATGTAGATGGCAAATGAATACAATTTGGAATCGGTATTTTGACAAAACGAATCTGTTACTATCCGATACTTCTTGTTAACCGTTACTTTTTAACAAATGATTACTATTCGCCCATCTCTAATCGCAAAGATTACACGGGGAAAAGAAAGTTCAAGAGTACTGGTCTCGCCAAAAATGTTCGCGGGCCGCAGAAAATTCTTTGGCGGGGCCGCAGACAATTCTTTGGCGTTCGTCACGTCTGGTGTGAATGATAGTGTTGTGATTAAGCTCGCAAGTTTTACGTGAATTTTGTTAACGTGACTCGGTTTCGATACAATTGCAATATGCATATCATTGGACAATATTTTATGGCCTAAGCAAATTCATTAAGATCACGTGCACTTGAGCTTATTGCTGCTTTTTTTGAGCTTCATTAAAATCGTGAACAATTTTGTTTTGTGCGATAATGTTTTCCAACTTGCAAGATCATTGTAACATCATTATACGCATTCAAATTGCTTATAAACGTAAGCTATGATGTGAACGAGTGTATTACTTTTCCCGCATAGCAGTTTTGACAACTTTGCATCTTCAAATTTTTGCAATTGTTAGAGCATTAGCTTTTCATGCTACCGTTGTCGCAATGCCTCACCACCTTTTTTCATCGAGTACCTTTTTTTCTAATGGGATTTTGGAACTTGCTCACGCATTTCTTGTAATTTTTACCGTGATGTCATTTTTAGGTTGTACCGGTGCCGTATGAAATGAAGCCATTTTGGACTATTTTAGATTTTTTAATTTTGCATTTTCAAATTGAACGACACATAATACACAATTTCGTACCTCTACTGTGTTCATTACCTGGCTGCATACTCAACAAAATTTATGCCATAAAAAAACTGTTTTCATACAACCTATTTGATTTGTGCTCTTATTGAAAAGCTAGCGTTTTGTTGTCAATTTACCTCCATTTCAAAGCACACAGCTTAGATTTTAATAAAAAAATATTTTTTTTATAACTGGCACGTCAACCAATGATCAATATTTGGTGCTTATGACGCCTAAGCAATAATGTAAGAACATTTTTTAACTACGATAAAAATAACTTTATTTCACTCGAAGCACGCTCAAAATAATATCATAAGCTTAATGATAGCAAGATTGTCGTGTTAAAAAAAATAAAGCCATAGTAATTATAAAAACTGGACGTTTCGACAAAGGATTCAAAGCAATATTAACTAGCCTCGCATACTTATTGATGATGACGGCTGAATCTATATTGAGAATTGACGGCTGAAGTCCAGCATTAAGAATTGCTGCGGCTTTACTTTTGCTCTAGCTATTGTCATTCCATGCTTAATCTGTTTAGAAGTTTGTTATTCTTTATTTGAAACTTCATTAGCGAATAGATGTGTATAAATCATAGCACTATTGTGCTTACGTTCAGGGTCATGTGGCTGTTTTATCAAACCATGATGTGTATGGCAGCTGCAACGTATCGCTGAAAATGATTTGTTATTACAAGCGACGTGTAATGCAGTGTACAAAAGTAGCCTACTATCCAAGATGATTATCATATGCGATTTCAAGTCAAAAAAAAAAAAAACCTGAAGCGATGTATAAATTGGCAATTCTGGCTTTAGTTAAGTGTTTGTGATTTGTTGTTTTGAAAGCATGCTGTTTTCATATGACCTTGCACAGCAATTTATTCACTCAGACTCGCTATGTTATAAAATTGTTGACATTGCTATTTAGTTTTACTTCGTAAGGCCTATCTTAGCAATGCAATCGTGAATAAATTTGTATTTTCACAGCATTGATAGTGAGCTCATCTACTTTTCGGCGTTGATTACTTCGCTGCAGTTTACTTGACTAATATTTGATAATAGCATTGCTTCTGTTGGTTTGCATAAACAAAAAATGGCTTGAAAATGTAAACTCAACACCTTGCCTAAAGTACAATGTTCGTCCACACTGTCAACCCCTAAGCTCAAATAGCTTTGGAAATGGATTTGCCAATGGTTTTGAAGATTGATTCAAGCACTTTTATATCCGTTTGACCCAACAATTCTATTCAGGTTTACCCAATTTTACTCTTTCAATTTCTTTTAGGTTAAACTTAACCAAGTATGTTTGGGTCAAAATTGACCAAACATTTCCAAAATTTCTCTGCCCCTATTTATGACCAAGTTCTTTTAACAGTGTACCGATACTTAATAAGCCTACAGGTTAGAGATGGCATGGGCCGCCAAAGACCCGCTAACGAGCCGTTAACCGGTCTTTTTAATGGTCCGCTAACTGCCCAGTTCTATCTTTTGTTTCTAATTGGGCCTCTAACAATCCGCTACCAATTATGTTTGAAATATCTTTCAACTTTTATTTTTTACATGTGTTGAGGGTTCATAAAAGAATGGGCTTTGGATCGGCCGGGCTTCATTTTTGGGATGAGTTGCCGGGTCGGTTACCGCTACTGGGCAAGAGGTTCCGGGCCATGGTCTGTCCGGGTAGCAAAAAAGTCAGCCCGTGCCATCTCTACTACAGGTGGATGATCTCATCTACACATACTCTTTTCAACAAATTTGTGGTGTACCGGCAGCTATAAACATAGGTGCCGGAAGTAGGGGGTGGAGGGGCCCTGGACCCCCTTTTTTTCAGAGGGGGCCTGAGGGAGCCCTAATTTCTACAATAATACCTCTTCATGAATGTATTTGAAACTTTACAGGCTTACGATCGAAATTGTAACCTAGGAAAGAGCTTAAATCCAGAGATGTTTTCTTTAAAAAATTGTTTGTGGGGTGGGGGGAACAGAAAAAGTGTAATCTTCTTATTGCAAAAAACATTAACTCGCGGCTTGTGAATGTCAAATTGAACATCTTATTATAGAAAAGGCAAACCAGCGGTTGGTAAGCCCACATAGATTGGATATGTGGACAGGGTAATTGTGTAGCTAAAGTTTCTTGTTTCAGTAACTCCAAAAACTGCTTGTAAATACCATACCCGTCCGTAAAGCCTCTATTTGAGCGCCACTATAGGGAAGGATTGGAAAATAGAGCGCAACCCTCTAATTGAACACCACCTGTAATTCCACTGCAAGGGAAGGCCTTGAAAATGACGAGGAGGTCTACACAGGGACGTGTCACTTGATTTTTCGCATTCAATTTTTGATTACTTATCAATAAATGTGTTACGGTTGATTTTTTTTAAAGGTTAAACGTTAACTCTGTTATAAGTTTTTTCTTTTCATTAATTAAATTTATCTTCCCAAATTCTGACCAGCTAGTCAAAAAATATAGCACCATCCTCTAATTAAACACCACCTCTAATAGAACGCCACAATAGCAGAAGAGAAGGTTTCAAAAATAAAGCGCTGTGGCCGGGCGGCGCTCAAATAGAGGTTTCACGGAGTGTCACGTATACGGTCACGGAAACTACGAGAGCAGTAAGCTTTTTTGGAACATAAGAAAAGATAACGTTGGGATGATCAATAACCAGTGGTGAAAGTAGAAAAAGTTTCTTACCGGTACTGCGCCGGAAGCCCACAACAGTGGCGAAAGTAAAAAATTCTTCGTAGTTGCTGATAAAAAAAAGGCAAATGAGTCTTAGGTATCCACTTATCCAGTCACAAAATCCTTAACGCCTTAATCCACTAGCGTAGCCAGGATTTTTTGCACTGGTAGGGATTGAGAACAGTGGCGCACCCAGGATTTAGCAAAGGAGGTGGGAGGGGGGCACAACCGGGGGTATGGGGGCGAAGCTCCCCGGAGGCTACGAGGGTCTGGGGGCGTAGTCCCCAGCCGCCTACGAATTTTTGTGGTTTTCACATAAAAAAAATAAATTCATTTCAGCACACATTTTCATCAAAAAGGACATGCAGTGAGTGCAATCACTATAAACAATGAAAAAACATTTTCGCTGCTTATGTCTAAACGCAGAGGCTTGGCTAAAATAAGTCGAAGGAGACTGCAACTATTAGCCTATTAGTTTGAAAAATTATAGATTGAAAGTTAAAATATTACAGAGCCAAAAGGGGGTCATGGCACCGTGACCCCTGCGTGCGCTTATAGTTGAGAATGACGTCACATTGAACATATACGTTGTATATTAACAAAAGATGGCCTCAAATTTAAGAGAGATGTTTTAAACTAAAAATACCGATGGCAGTTAAGACACAATTACTGTAAGGAAGTCAAAGGAATGCTTTCTGGTGAACTGGTAAAACGATATTCAAATGTTAGCGATTTAGTTCTTTTTTGAGCTACATATATCATTTTTGCTTGAAATCGTTTAGCCTTTTTTCTGGGAAAGGTATGTGTGGTACTGAAACGGAAACTTTACAATTTTCAGATCAGTCTATGTTCCTATTCTGACGTATGGATATGAGTGTTGGATCATGAATGAGAAAGTGAGATCTCGAGTTCATGCAGCCGGAATGGGATTCTTGCGAAGAATAAGCGATTTCACGTTGTTGGGGCTCGGTTAAAAGTGCAGATATTCGTGAATCTTTAAACACCGAATCGTTGCTTCTCCGACTTTAAAGATCGCAACTGCGTTGGTATGGACATGTGACACGAATATTTTAGGAAAGAACAGCCAAAAACTGCTCTGTTCAACACCGATTGGTCGAAGGCCCGGAGGCCGTTCTAGAACTCGATGGCTAGATTACGTTAAAGATCATAGCTGGTCTCGCCTTGGCATCCCACAAGAGCATTTATATTGTTTTGCAGAGGATCAAGATGCTTGGAGGCTCGAACTTGAGCAGCTACCCCCGCGACCCCCCAAGAATTAGTGTGTTTAGAAACGTAAGGGAGAAAACATCTAAGTGCGTTATAGGACTAGGCCCATCCACGTAATGAGTAGGTAATTTTTGAATTTGAGTTGCATATTTATTCTCCTGTCACGAGAAAGCGATGAAAGCGTAATAACAAGCTTGCTTAGGAGTTGCCGGCCACCGGTCTACCTCACCAAGATGCGAGTAATCCCGCTAAATGCCTTTCCCAACGACACAACTAGTAAACTTGCCGGTTTGTTCTCCACACTGCCCGTTTAATGCTAAACGTTAAGCAGGGAAGCTCTACATACCAATTTTAAAGTAATTCGTTTGACCCGACACGAAATCAAATCCAAGTTTACGGATCCAGAGGCGGACGCTTTCACCACTCGGCCATCAGATCTGTTACTTACTTGGATGTATCCAGCGTCAACAACTGCTTGCACGTTAGGTCCATAATGTCTCCTCACTTCTGCTGCGCTTCCTTTGTCGAACACAACTGGTATAGCTGGCCCATTGTCGGTAACCGTATTGTAAACACCAGATTTGATCGGAAAATAATCTTTGTAGAGGTTAAACATGTTTCCTCCATATTGCGATAAAAATCCGTTGCTCGTTCGGTATTTCAAATAAGCAGCGGAGTCATAGCGTTGAAGTGGAGTATTATTAGGAACTTGCCATATCATGATGTCGCGAGCTTGCACGTCAAAGTAGGCTTGGTTTTTGTAGTCGTCGCTTGTCGCCGAGACCACGTGACCAAAAGTGACGTAGTTAAACCAAGCTTCTGCCCCAACTTGAGATCCTGGCTCGTTCCCATTTTCACTGGACCATTTGTCTCCCACTGCGCACCTTCCAGAACGTCTTATGTTGTTTTCATGAACTGAAGCAACTAAAGTCCAGCCTCCACCACCAGCTTCCATGTCACAGTAGACTGGATACATGACGTTGTTGCTGTCACGGATGTAGTAAACTCCGTTTTCCGTGACGTTGTTGTCAGTGTTGTTGCGAATTTGTGCGCAACTGGTTGGTAAATTAGCAACTCGATTCTGTGTATCTGCAACGAGTAATGCTTGTTTAAGGTATGTGCAGCGGCAAACCGAATAGAAAGAAATAGCAAAATGAACAAAGAAGTGCGTAAGATGCTGTAGTACTGTTGAAAGTAATGATGCCCTGTTGATAGAACTTGTGTGTATGCCGTACTACTACTGTTTGGATAACCTGTGCTGCATGATGACAACATACAGCCCTAGGTTTTTACTATTAGATGAAATCTAAATCTAGAGGGAATGGGGGGATGCGTTTCCCCACCAGTTTTTGATGAATATGATTTTTCCAATATGTCGAACCTCTAATACAGGGATGGGTAACCTGCGGCCCGCTTAAGTTTTGAGTGTGGCCCGCGTCAAAGCTTTAATTGTTTAGTGTACAACAAAATGGTGGAATATGAAACATTAAGATTTCTTAAAAACCGCGTCACATTCGACTACATGCTGTATTTGTGGCATACAAAACGCGCAAAAGTCTCTGATTTTGCGGTGAAAAACAGCTCAGTATGAATGTTGTTAAATTTGCGACGAAACATTGCGCCATTTTGAAGCGAAATTTGACAATTAAAAGCAAATGTGGCCCGCTGAAAATAATATGCAATCAATGTGGTCCGCTGAAAATATTATGCAATCAATGTGGCCCGCTGTGCTTTACCGATTCCCCACCCTTGCTTCAATATAACAATAAGGCATGCCCCAGATCCCCCATTAAGGCCGTTTTTGTTTTTCAGTTTGCTTAAAATTAGCTCTGCCGGAAAAAACTACGGTTACAAGATGTCAAAATTTGATGCACTAAAATTCTGAGTAAGCCTCTGACATGCAATATTTTCAAAGGGCTTATTCATGCCTTTTTCCGGATCTAAACGTTTAGCGTCTTTGTATTTAATAAATATTCAACCTAATTTATAACTGCATTCTCCCACCAAAGCTTTCTGGATCTGTACCTGAGAGCATGTATCAGCGTAAATATAATGTTGAAAAACATAAAAGTTAATGTAGGTTAACCTCCGATACGGCAAACCAGTTTTTTGAAAGATTTTTTGAAATAGCTCATCAAAAAATCAAATCTTTATTATAGGGCCTACTTGTGGCACTACGCCAAAACGTGTAACGAGTGGCGGGGCGCATTTCCGCTGATTAGCGCCTGGACAACACAGAAACGTCGACGCGGTGGCGAGCGGAGGGCGACCGCGATCTATTTGGTCGGAATCAAACCCCGGTAATCAAACCCAAAACCTCCCCGCCCCAAAAACAATGTCTTTAACCACTGCGTCAAGCGACCCGTTTAAGAAGTGAGGTCTTGGGTTTGATTCTGGCCAAATCGAACACAGTGTCGCCCACGGCTCGCCCCTGCTTCGACGTTTTTGTGTTGCCCAGGCGCTAAGAAGCGGAAATGCGCCCCGCCACTTGTTACACGCATTGGCATATTACCGCGAGTATAATGAAGATTGGCTTTTTAGCAGCACAAAAGCAGCTAATTGGTTGAAAAGCGGATGTGAGCCATTGCGTGGAAATTACCTGCACGCTCGCTGAACTATATACATCCGGCGCTTTCCGCCTTTTTTGAAAAACAGCTTGCAGACATCAACTTTTATCCCACTGTGTGTTCTACCATGACGAGACGAGACGCTATAAACTTTTAGAAGGCAATACTCCTTCATCTTTTCTCCCAATCCACAACGTCCATATAAGTAAGCAAATTTTGGTAAAGATTTTATTGCTTTATTTAAAAATTTGCAAAGATTTACGGCAACCTACTTACTAATCATATTTTTTAGTTTTTCGTGCAGTCCTTCCACCTCCGAGCAATTGCATCCACAAATGTCTCCTCTCTCTCCTTTCTCTCCACGAAGACCTCTAGGACCAATCTTCCCAGGAGAGCCAGCATTGCCTTTTGTGAGAAGTTGTCTCTGTCCTTCATCTTCGTTTTCGTTGCAAAACAAATTACATGGTCTTTGTCCAAAACAATCAATCACCACTAGAATCATGAGCAGGCACGGTGCTAGCTGGTTCATCTTGAACATTTTGCTAAATCAATAACCTTTATACTATAGATTAATCTATACAACATTTAATGCTGGTTAAAAATGTGAAATTCTGCCTGAAAAGTGCCTTTTCCGCCAGATTTATTTAGTAGGTATGAAATTGCCTTAAAATTGGCTGAGTGCTTGAGATGCCAACAGCAGAGCAATAAGTCGTCTCTTAGAGTTTTCACATATCTTTTTTTTTTTGGAAAAAGAAGATTTTTGTGTAACAAAATTTTCAACTGACAAAATTTTTTATTGAAAATGATTTTCTAAAACATAACCCTACTGCACAATGTAAGATCAGAGGTCGGCAATCTTTTTTGCTCCACGGAACTGTTCTGTTTCAAACTGAAAAATTTCGAGAACTGGTCTTTAAAAAATTGAATTGCCCGACCAATCAAATCGGATACTGTGCCGACGATGGCTAGCCACCGCTGCGATGCTTTTTCAGAGCTGTGCTGCCCTGGCGCTAAGCCGCGGAGATGGACCCGCCAGCACTCGTTATACCTTTTGGTGCAATTCTGTTAGAATGATTAAGGCTGTTTTAAGGGGGGAGAGAGAGTTTTGACCCCGTCAGACTTTGCTCACTATAAACTACTTGAACTTGCTTGAACTCGTTGCGGAACTCAAATTCGGAAACATAAATATAAAGAACCCGAAGTTGGACTTGGAAATTTTGGTGATCTCGAATAAAATTGCTTCAAGCTCGCTGCACTGATTTTACAGTTCAGCAGCAGCTGTTAATGAGTGTCGCAACAACATCCCACGACAATTAAAGGAATTTTGTCGTTATTATTACCTACGCTGCGGTGTTATTATTATACTTATGCAGTCAAACCACGATTAAACTTCATATTACAATTACGCTGAAACTGGCCCAGTAATTTAATATTGCAGTAAAGTTATAATTACCATCAAATCAGCGTTAAACTGTAGAATACAAATGCAAACTACTGACAGAGCGATAACGGAAACAACGAAAAGAACAAACCCTACCGTATCTTTAATGTTTAAGCGGGCGGGACACGAAATGCTGTAATGGTAAATGCCAAATAAAAGTTGGTGAAGTTTAAATTTTTGCTTGGGATGTAAATAGTGCACACTTTGCACTTGGGGCGCTTGCTGTAATATTTACAAAAGCGATTTGAAATATCACAGAAACTACAGTTAAGAGTGTCCGCCTGGTCATGGGAAGATCGGAGATTTGTACCCGTCTACGTCATAGACTTCAAGAGCCCATTCAGAAATGTTTTATGACGAGGCGAAATTTTAAGGAAAAATTTTAAACAAAGTTTCTTCCTGCGAAGGGCAGAAGCATATACAAAGTAATGAGAAGTGCACGAATCAAGTGATTAGTTAGTCTAACCGATTTTCTAAGCGCCGGCCAACGTAAATGTTGTATTGTATTACTGGAAATGCGTCTTGCTCGTTTTAAGTGTTAAACAGCTCAGATGGCCGAGTGGTATGGAGCGTCTGTCTCTTGAGCTGTAGACTCGGGTTCGATTCCGAGTCGGGTCAAACCAATCACTTTAAAATTGGTATTCACAGCTTCCCTGCTTGACGCTCAGCATTAAAGGGACAGTGTGAAGAACAAGCCAGCAAGTTTACTTGTTGTGCCGTTGGGAAAGGCACTTAGCGGGATTCCCCATCTTGGTGTGGTAGACAGATGGCCGGCAACTCCTTAGCGAGCTCGTATAGCGAATCGATCGCTTTCTCGTGATAGGAGGATAAATATGCAACTAAAAACTAAAAAAACTATTACAACATGTACACTTTCCTAAAGCTGGTGGGAAAGGTCTTTTAATCTTAGGATTTTCTTTTCATATGCTTTTGTCGCCACCCCCTTTCTTAATGATTTGGGCTCCGAGGTGGCCCTCTCGCTTTTCGACTTCTAGAGTCGCCTTTGACTATAACGAAGTTGACTACACCAAATATATCATAGTCTACAAACATTTTCTCGAACTAAAGAAATGATAAATAACTGAGGTTATTTTCAAATTATATTGAACGGAAAATTCAACAGTAATTGAGGGAGACTGCGAAGTGAGCTTGCACTCTTCGAGTCAGCAGCCACCCGTAACATATGTCAAATGCGATCGGCTCCAGCCGTGAATCGAACCCGTCACGTAGGATCTGTCACCTGCGCGCGGTACCGCAACAACGCAACAAGCCAAATAGGCTTACTTCCGTTACGCATGTATTGATTGAGTTGATAGTATTTTCATTAAGATGCTGTCAAATTTCCGGGTAGGCCCGTGATGAAGTTTTGGATGCCAGCAGAAAATGTTGTCACAAAGCTTAGTTTAAATCAAGATAAAACGTTTATTTACAAAGTCACAGGTTTCACAAAATGTTATCGATTTTATTTATTTCATGTCACTGTGAGGAATGAACTGTTTTGGTATTTTTTAAAATATTGTTGCTAAAAACAACTGTTTAGTTATATAAATCAGTAACCCCCCATTGAGTTCCAAGTGACGTCCTACTTACGTCTCCGTCTGACTTTTTTTTGAAGCGTCGGTTATTTTTACTACTAACTTAGGCCTAAGTCGGTTATTTTATGTTAATTAGACGCATAGACAGAGGTGGACCCCAAGAACTCGATTTAGGGGATGATAAACAGCGCAGAAATATTGTAGGCTACATGATTCAGAACAGAAGTATGAAATAGCGCAGAGACGCAACTGCCCTCGTCCCCTCAGACTTTTCCCAGAAAAAAGGCTAAACGATTTCAAGCAAAAATGATATATGTAGCTCAAGAAAGAACTAAATCGCTAACATTTGAATATCGTTTTACCAGTTCACCAGAAAGCATTCCTTTGACTTCCTTACAGTAATTGTGTCTTAACTGCCATCGGTATTTTTAGTTTAAAACAGGCCTGCACAACTCAAAAATTGCTCGGGCCACATTGACTACAGAAAATTTGCCGAGGGCCGCATGAATATTATCTCTGCATTAACTTACTAGTTATAACGCAATTGGGCATACCAAAAATTTACTAGAAACTTATACACACTTTAATCACAGCCACTAATGCGAAACATTACACCGCCTTCCGGCAACAAGTTCGTCATAATCTGGATGCATATGAGAAGTGGATATTTTTAGGATGTCCTCCAGACTTTCATCAGACAAAGAAGAGCGCTGCTTATTCTTGTTCATGGTCATAAGCGAAAAAGTTTGCTCACATATATACAGTAAGTGCTGCCAAAAATACTCAGCGTTTTCTTTGCAAGTCCGATAAGATTTTTATATCTATCACTGCTCAGACTTCTGTAAAAGTTCAGCAGGCTGCTTTCTCTGTGTTTAATCTTGTACTCTGACGAGGTTTGTAAGTCGATTACCTCCATCTGCAGTTTTTTTTTTTATTTCAAGCCACTTAATTGCAGCTTAGGATTTTTGTGGTAGTGAAGTACATGCATCATGGAGATGGCCTAGTTGAGCATCGAACCCGCGAAGCCAGCTTCGGAGCCCAATGCACCAACCACTCGGCCACTGCAGTTGTATGGGCACTTCTTCTGGATTCATAGAAAATGGGTCTTTAACCAGTTTAAATAGAAGGTTATCTTCCTGAGAGAAAGTGAGTCGTCGGTCAAACTCTTGAAACAGTATCTCAATTTGCTGTGCGTATTTTTCTCCTTGCTCAACATATTGGGATTGGGGAATATATTGTGCACATGTAGGGAAGTGACTCATTTCACCTTTTAGAAGCTGACTTTTGAAAAGATGTAGTTTCATTTTGAAAGCTTTCACTGCTCCTACCAACTGAAATATTATTAGTTTTTTTCCCTGAAGCTGCATGTTGAGATCGTTCAGATGAGCAGTAATATCACAAAGGAAGAATAAATCGTGATTCCAGGGTTCACTTTCAAACTCTTCGAATTTTTTTGAATCATTTTTAAGGAACTGTGAAATTTCTTCTTTCAAAGCAACAAAACGTTGTAGCACTCTTCCTCGGCTCAACCATCTTACTTCTGTATGGTATACTAGGTCTTGATATTTGGCATCCACCTCTTCCAGAAATGCTCGAAAGGTTCTATGTTTCAGAGCGCGAGCGCGAAGGTAGTTTACAATTGAAACTATCACAGACATTACGTGTTCAAATTTTAAAACCTTACCACACAAGGCCTGCTGGTGTATAATGCAGCGGTGTGTGATTCTTCACCTTCCCATAAATTCCTGAATGAGAGAAACTGCTCCAGTATGTTTTCCACACATAGCTGGAGCACCGTCGGTACAAATGGCCATTAAGTTAGTAAAGCTGTATGCCAACTTGTTGTTTACACAGGTAATTAATTCAGTACAGATGTCTTTCTCGGTAGTACGGCCCTTCATTGATTGCATGCCAGCAAGTTCTTCAGTAATATTAAAGTTCCAGTCAACGCCTCGAATATATATGAGAAGCTGAGCTGTATCGCGACAATCCGTACTTTCATCCATAGCCAATGAATAAAAGCAAAGTTCTTTTACTTTCTGCTTTAACTGATTCATTAAGTTGGCAGCTATGTCACTTACCCTCCTTTGTACGGTCATGCGTGAGAGACTGATGTTTTGAAACATTCCCAGCTTTTCTGGACAAAGCTCAGATACAGCAAGCAACATACACTTTTTCACAAACTCCCCTTCTGTAAAACACTTACCAGAAACAGCAATTTCCCTTGAAATCTTGAAGCTTAAATCCGTACCTTTTGCACTTTCGCTGCCGAGTACTTTGAAAAATTGCTGTTCCTTGCCAAGACTTTTCATGAGGCTTGCAGCATTAAGGCTCTTTTCATTTTGATCTAATTCAGCAATAGCAGGATGCTGTGTTTCCAAATGTCGTCTCAAATTATATTCTTTGGGAACTGATATCCTTTCTCGGCACACCAGGCAGATTATTTTGTCTTTATAGGTTACAAACAAGTACTTGTTCGTCCACTCAGAGTTAAACGCTCTATATGCTCGCTGTCTATTTTCCTTTTCTTTCCTTCAGACATGGTTAAGTACGGTACTAAAAAATAAAATTTAACTGCTGGCTACAACTAAAAACACAACACAGGCTACTACCAAGCAATAAACAACACTAAAGCTATAACTGTGAAAAGAAGCAAATGCGCATGTTGAACTTCTGTATGATTAGCTCTCTTTAGTTTGTACACGTATCTGATAGTTCTTTCTTTGCCTGCGCAATCGCCTAGTAAAAAATTCCAAAATTTTCTGTTCGTAATGCTCTTTTCTGAATCATCGAGGTTAAGATCGTTAGCAATAAACCTACAACAAATTCTAACAAACGTAGGAGTATGCGCTATAGCACCAATAACTGTTAAGTAACAATTGAAGGAAAAGATTTATTCAAAGTGCTTTCTATTACACACAACACACGGAATACAGAGGGCAGACATACTTCGTTTGTTGATCGACTTAATCTGGCTGACAGAAACCGAATCTGCCTTAACGGCGAGACAACTAACGATACACACAACACACGGAATACAGAGGGCAGGCATACTTCGTTTGTTGATCGACTTAATCTGGCTGACAGAAACCGAATCTGCCTTAACGGCGAGACACCTAACGATGTTCAAGCTGGGCAGCGGCAAACGTCCTTTTCAGGACGGGGCGATGCGCATCTTCGGCGCACCGTCAACAAGTTCCAAAGGCCCAGCATTCTCCAACTGAACATCGAAGGCCTCACTGCAAGCAAGATGAGCGTGTAGCATCATCTTGCGTTACAGTGTGAGGCACTCGTCATCCTCTTACAGGAAACCCATTGCACCTCGGTAGAAAGGTTAGATCTTCCGAGCTACCATCTAGCTGGGTTTTCCTTGAGCAGGAAGCATGGTCTTGCTACGTTTGTCCATGAGCGTCTGAAGTGGATCCTAATCGACCAATCCCCACCAACATCGGAGATCGAGTGGGTGTGCGTGGATGTTGATAACTATAAAATAGTCAACGTCTACAAACCCCCTCCAACACGGATGCAAGCATCTGATCTTCCAGCATTCCCCCATCCCTGCCTCTATGCTGGCGACTTCAACTGCCACCATGTTGACTGGGGCTATAATAATAACAATCCAGATGGTGAATGCCTGGCTGGCTGGGCCAGTGCCAACAACTTCACCCTGCTATATAGCCCCAAGGAGGCCGCCAGTTTCCACTCTGGCCGCTGGAAAACAGACACCAACCCAGATCTTGCATTTGCCAGTGTCGATTTGGACAGTCGCTTACCTGACAGACGTATCTTAGGAAAGTTCCCAAGGTCACAACACCGACCCTCGCTTATAAGTCCACCCAAACTTGCTCATCCAAAACCGAGCAAGCCTGTAAAGCGATGGAACTTCCGCAAGGCCAACTGGGACCACTATTCTAACCTAACCAACAAACTGGCCAAGAGTATACCGCCACCTGAATCTCAAAACATCGATCAGGTTTACCAGTGCTTGTGCAAGGTAATAAGCACTGCGGCGAAGAAATGCATCCCTCGTGGTCGACGATCAAACCACATACCTTGCTGGGATGCGGAGTGTGAAGACCTCTATCAGCATTTCCTGCAGTCACCTGGGGGCCCTGATTCGGATAGGGCTGCCACAGCCCTACTCGCAAGGCTCGACGGGAAGCGGAGAAATCGCTGGTCAGAGACGGTCCGCAACATTGACTTTTCGCACTCCAGCCGGCTGGCATGGAATACTATAAACAACTTGACTGGTAGGTCACGACAATCCCCTCGTCAATGTCCCGTTTCAGCTGATGCTATTGCTTCTCAGCTGGTTAAAAACGGGAAATACGAGGGTGTGAATCGACGCTCATCTCGGCTCGTTTTACAGGAAGTGTCTGACCTTTGGAGGGCTGATCCATTACATCCTGCGAACGTCTCCGGGAGTTTTTCCCATCGGGAGTTCGCTGCTGCCCTCCAACATTTAAAACCAGGCAAAGCTCCGGGACCTGATTCCATTTGTCCGGAGCTGATAATCCATGCTGGAGCCAGCTTAAAATCTTGGCTACGTGGCTTCCTATCTTCCTGCCTGCACCACCTCAAAATTCCTAAGATCTGGAGAAGAGCGCTAGTAGTAGCGGTCCCAAAGCCTTCGAAACCTGTAGAGGACCCAAAGAGCTATCGTCCGATCTCCTTGCTCTGTGTTCCCTACAAGATTCTCGAGCGACTTATCTACGCCCGCGTCGAACCTCTTATTGACCCTCTGCTCCCACGGGAACAGGCGGGTTTTCGACGCGGAAGATCCACCGTGGATCAAGTCACTTTGCTCACGCAAAGCATTGAGAATGCATTCGAAGCGAAAAAGAAGGCCGGTGCCGTCTTTATCGACCTGACAGCTGCCTATGACACTGTCTGGCACCGTGGCCTCACCTGCAAGCTGTTGCGGCTTCTGCCGGACAAGCACATGGTTCGTATGATTATGGAGCTGATCCGCAACAGAAGCTTCACCCTTACAACTGGCGACAGCAAGCCTAGCAGGTTACGACGCCTGAGAAATGGCGTCCCCCAGGGATCGGTCCTGGCCCCCCTCCTTTTCAACATCTATACATATGATGTCCCCTCCATAACCTCCAAGAAGTTCGCCTATGCCGACGACCTGGCGATACTTCATACATCTGGAGAATGGAAGGAGTTGGAAAGGACTCTAAGCCAAGACATGACTACACTCTCGGAATATCTCCAGACATGGCGATTGAAGCTTAGCCACACTAAAACGGTGACGGCGGCCTTTCACCTCCACAATCGAGAGGCTAAGCGTGAGCTTAAAGTCTGTAACATCGGTAAGACCTTACCTTTCTGTCCAGTTCCCACTTATCTTGGGGTCAAACTGGACAGATCGCTCACATATCGTCCTCACCTGGAAGCATTGCGCAAGAAGTTAAGTGCTCGCGTCTCACTGTTGAGGCGACTTGCCGGAACAGGTTGGGGTGCTAGCGCTAAGACATTACGCACAGCTGCCCTGTCTCTGGTCTACTCGACTGCCGAGTACTGCGCACCAGTCTGGTGCCGCAGCGTGCACATACGGCTTATCGACAGTGTAATAAATGACGCCTTGCGCATTGTCACTGGGTACCTGCGTCCCACTCCATCGGTCTACCTTCCGGTTCTTTCAGGCATCCAGCCAGCTGAGCTTCGCCGCCAAGGAGCGACACTCTCCCTAGCCAACCGCAGCTCCCTGGACCCTGACCACATTTTACATGGCCAGTTTCATGAGTCACAGGACGTATGTAGGGAGAGATTGAAATCTAGACGCTCATTTGTACCTGCTGCTCGGAAATTACTAGACAGTCTCTCTGAGATGGACGTCCGTGCAGCCGAGTGGACGAACACGAAATGGGACATGGAGTACTCTGCCAACGCATTGTCACTCCACGCTTTCATTCCCAAGGCTAGCTCCAGACCCTTGGGTATGGGTCTGCCCAGGGCAGCCTGGGTCAAGCTCAACCGTCTGCGTTCTGGTGTTGGACGTTTCTGTTCGTCCATGTACAAATGGGGTCTCGCTCCTCTAGCGAATTGTGAGTGTGGTGCCAGTGAACAAACCGCAGATCACATCATCTCACAGTGTCCCATACATCGAGCACCCCGAGTTATGTTTGGTCTAATGGTTTTGGATGACGAAACAAGATGCTGGCTGAAGTTCTTTACAGTCAGCATCTGACCCAAGCAGTTTGGTGGCCAGGGTGGTAAAAGGATAAACCCTCGGCCTTGGTCCCTTCATCTGTCTTGGAAGAGATGCCCCGCCAAACGACGACGACGACGATCGACTTTGAAATGCTTTCGCGGGCCGCATGCGGCCCGCGGGCCGTATGTTGTGCAGGCCTGGTTTAAAACATCTCTCTTAAATTTGAGGCCATCTTTTGTTAATATACAACGTATATGTTCAATGTGACGTCATTCTCTACTATAAGCGCACGCAGGGGGACATGGTGCCATGACCCCCTTTTGGCTCTGTAATATTTTAACTTTCAATCTATAATTTTTCAAACTAATAGGTTAATAGTTGCAGTCTCCTTTGACTTATTTTAGCCAAGCCTCTGCGTTTAGACATAAGCAGCGAAAATGTTTCTTCATTGTTTATAGTGATTGCACTCACTGCATGCCCTTTTTGATGAAAATGTGTACTGAAATGAATTTGTTTATTTATTTTTTTATGTGAAAACCACAAAAATTCGTAGGCGGCTGGGGACTACGCCCCCAGACCCTCGTAGCCTCCGGGGAGCTTCGCCCCCAGACCCCAGGTTGTGCCCCCCTCCCACCTCCTTTGCTAAATCCTGGGTGCGCCACTGTTCTCAACCCCTACCAGTGCAAAAAATCCTGGCTACGCTAGTGGGTATAATTAAGGCGTTAAGGATTTTGTGACTGGATAAGTGGATACCTAAGACTCATTTGCCTTTTTTTATCAGCAACTACGAAGAATTTTTTACTTTCGCCACTGTTGTGGGCTTCCGGCGCAGTACCGGTAAGAAACTTTTTCTACTTTCACCACTGGTTATTGATCATCCCAACGTTATCTTTTCGTATGTTCCAAAAAAGCTTACTGCTCTCGTAGTTTCCGTGACCGTATGCGTGACACTCCGTGAAACCTCTATTTGAGCGCCGCCTGGCCACAGCCATAGGCGCGGGAAGTGGGGTGCCAGGGGGGGCTCAAGCCCCCCCTGAACTTTTTTTAGCCCCCCCTGAACCATTTGAGCCCCCCCTGACAATTAAAACAATTATGCACTGAGTGCGACGTGATTAATGCTCGCAACGTACATACGTAATGAAGCAAATATTTTTTAAAGTGCTTTTAACCAACGAAGAATCACTATTCTTTTAAAAATCAGTCAGTTATTATTCACTTGGTCAACGTAAAATTTGGTAAAATTTTCATTGCTTGAAGTTCATTTTTAACCGTGTTTTATATCAGCGTTTGCAAACCTTTACAGCAGTCATGGACGATGGCCCAGTAAAAGTATAATGGCTGTCAATTCTTGTAGCTGCCAAACACTTTACGCCAAACTACTCTGAATGCTCGAATGAAAGTCGCTACTGATCATGGGAATTACGTAAATCGTAAACGAAAATGCGGTGAAGAGCAAAAAAACGGTCCTCAATCCTTCAGATGTTCCGAATTCCACCAAAATTTTTGTGAAAAGCTAAAAAAAAGGTCTTCACGGCCCGGACGCGTTACATGAACTGGAAATGTTGGTGGCCAACCTGATTTGTGTACATGCCAAATTGACCCGCGATCGACAGCCAAGCATCCAAAGATCGACCGGTACATCGCGATCGACTGGTTGGGCACCCCTAATTAAGCTTATATGAGCTGGTGCAAGTTCTCTTCTGGTTGAGTTTTTTAATGGTTTTGAATTTTTTCTACCAACCCAATGAAGCGGCTAAATCACTACTAAACTGGCACCAATGATCAGTAGGCTACTCGATTTGAGGGGGATGCCATCCCCCCTGAAAACAACACCATCCCCCCATAAAACATTTTAGCGTAAACCGTTCCCTTACAACTATAATAACCATCTCTTTTTAGGTCTGCATGAAAAGTTGTAGCCTACCACCCCCATAAGTGTTTTCACAACTCGAGCACTGCCGATGATTGTTACTAAAATTGAGCTAGTACGCCTACCTAAATACCTATATCTACACATCTCATTATGTTAAAAAATGGTTCAGTGCTTTATTTTGATTGTGTGTTTTTTGTTATTTTTAAACCTCAATGGGGCATTGTTTGTTGCATGTAACTCTGATCAGCAAAGCAAAAGTTAGATCGGGCAAATTTTGTTTGCCTACTTTTTGGTTTTGTGATTGAGGTATTTGCATTTTACAAATACATGAGTAGTAATTCGAGCATGGTTAGAAAAGCCTAATGGTAGTAAGCAATCTTGTTTTCCATGATGAAAGATTATCCTGAAAAAATTCCGGTCACTTGAGCGGCATGCAATTGATGTCTATCAAAATAGGTCTGCTGAGTGTCCTGCTCTTAAAAACGTGCGTTCGAAAAAAGGGGGGTCTGGGGGGCTTCGCCCCCCAGACGTTGACACGATCTGTCTAAAAAACGTTCCCGCGCCACTGGCCACAGCGCTTTATTTTTGAAACCTTCTCTTCTGCTATTGTGGCGTTCTATTAGAGGTGGTGTTTAATTAGAGGATGGTGCTATATTTTTTGACTAGCTGGTCAGAATTTGGGAAGATAAATTTAATTAATGAAAAGAAAAAACTTAAAACAGAGTTAACGTTTAACCTTTAAAGCGGGCTTCACACCGAAGCCGTTACCGTCAACGTTACCGTTGCGTCTGCCGTTGCGACTACGTTAGAGTGTTCACACACAAAAAAAGTGGGCTGGCGGTGACGGGACGTAAGTGATTTTCTTGGTTTTCCCGTCATTACGTTAAGATAAAACACATTTATCTCAACGTAATGACGGAAGGAAAGAGAACTGATTTTGAGCTATGTGAGCGGGCAAATTGCAGTACCAGTGCACTTGTTGTGGCATAATTGCTTCATATTGGCAACTTTTTAAGGTTTTGAGGATTGTAGTTTTAGTCAAAATGCGTGCTAAGCAGCAAAAGAAGCGTTGGTAGGCTACGCTAGTAACCGGTATTCAGTAACCATAGCCTAGTAGACTACAGTATGGTAGGTTACTACTGTACACTGCAAATAAAATTGGGTAGAGCTCTTGGTAAAACTCCACTCAACCCAATTCATATTTGGGTAAAACACGTTTTACCCAAAATATTTTGGGCACAAATCGATATGCCCAAAACATAACTTAAATAATTTTTTTGGGCAAAAAAGATTTTGGGTAAACATGAAATTTTGTGGGCAAATACAATTTTTACCCAATTTTTTGGGGGGTAAACACACCTTCTACCCAATTGCGACTTTTTCGCTTTTGGGTAATATTTTATACTAAACAAAATAATTTTGGGTATTTTTGAAAATTACCCAAACGTAAAAAATTTCGTTGCATTATTAAAAAATTTTACCCAACTTTATATTGAACAAAAAAAAATTTACTCAAACATCCAAGTTCGAAATTCAAAAGAATATTTAATGAATACGTAACTTTCACTGGTTTTTCCTTTGCTGTATGCAGCTGAAACCTATACCATATAGCGTTATGCAGGTGATGAAGGCAGCAGCAGCGTGATGCAACTTTTCCTCAGGGTCATAAAGAGTCAAGCAACCACCCTTATACCGACGGATAAACCAAAATCTAAACAGTGGACTTTTATTGTTATTCAGATTTACGAAAACAAACAGCATTCATATGAATTCTCGATATACCCTGCTGCTGCTGCTTGGACTCCTGTAAAGTCAAAATTAATACATTTTGGAATAAAATGCAGTAAAGTTTCATCTAAAAACTACGCATAAAGAAGGACTTTCTGTCTTTAAAATATCGTTTCAGATGTTGACATTTTGATAAATAATTGACCGTTGCAGTTTCGAGGTGCTATAAAGGGGTAATCTTATAACTTTCTTTGCCCTGAAAGATTGGCTTGGACCGAACAGGCGAGTTTAGAAAACCTGCTATCACTTGGCCACCTGCCATATTTGAGTGGCGTAGCCAAGGGTGGGAGGTACCGGGGCCTAGCCCCCTTAAATTTTACGAAAACAGAAAAAAAAAACGATGTAAAAACTAGCACTCACTTTGCTTACATTAAGCTATACAGCATTAATTATGAACCTTTTCAAATATTTTTTGGCGACGCCACTACGACTTGCCTATTTCCTGAAGGTGCGCGAATCCTGTTAGGTGCCTTTCCCAACTGAACTAGTAAACTAACTGACTTGTTTTTTGCACGGTTGTTTCAATGCTCGACGTCAAACAAAGAAGTTGAATTACAGACCTCGAGTCTTACTAAGCTATATTGGCTGTTAAAAGCTATTATCTGATATACTGTACGTGCATCTATTGGCCAATCAATTTAAAGTGATAGGCTCACCTATGCTGTGCAAGTAAAAAAAGTTTTAGTGGGTTGTGTGCACTAATTTTTTCTCTGGACAACAGCCCCGGATTAAAAAAAGGGAATTAATCTAACCTTATATAGGCTCAGTATAAACGGACAGTGTGGAGAACAAACCGACAAGCTCGCTTTTACTGTCGTCAGGAAAAGGCATTTGGTGCTTGGTGGAACTACTTTTTCTTTTTGATGCATAGATTGACCTAAATATTATTAGATACGCTGTTTTCAGATAGATCGATAGCTGAGCAAATGCGCGTACACTAAAGATTATAGGCTAAAACATTGACTGTTAGAAATTTAAGCAACGTAGTAAAAAATTTGCAAGAGGGATGGTTGAAACTGAAGAACTTGAACGTTATGGAAAAAAATCTTAACAGCCATAATGTAATACAGTTCACAACAGTTCCAAAGATTTCATCTTTGTTTATAGAATTTCTTGGCCATTGCACAAACAAAAGTGAGGTAGGCAGTAACGTTTAGGCCCCAGAAAACGTTTTAGTAAAACGAAGTATGGAAATGGGTAACCAGATTATCGAAAAGCTCACTTGCGCAATATCTCCTTTAACATTTGCAACACTACCAGTACTAGTAGCGTATTTAGGGGGGCATTGGGCCATGCCCACCCCCCCCCTCCCCTTTTGACTCTGCCTTTTAGTAAACAAGAACAAAATTAATTGTGCCAGGTAACTGAAATATGCCATACTCTTTTGATGGTTTCTGTAGCTTATGGCTAGGGACGGATCTAGGGGGTAGGATGAGGGGTATGCATCCTCTACCAGCCATTTTCAAAGTTGTTTTGAATGTATACAATTTTTCCATAATTTCGAACCTCTTCGATAGCGATAAGCGTTACGCCTTGAGCACGCATAATTGAAAATGTGCGAACAAAATGCATCACATTTTGCGAAGCACTCAGATTAGGGTCAAACAATTTGAACAAAATTTGCCTAAAAATTATTCAAAACGCATTAAAATAACCATTACAGCATGTAAATTTTCAAAAAATTTCCGAGGGAACATGCTCCCGGACCCCCCTTGAGACTTTCTTGCTTCTCAATCAGCTTCAAATTTGTTTTGCCGCAAAAAATACTCTTGTAAAAAGTGTCGAAATTATGGCTCCCCTCTTTTAAAATTTCTCTCTACGCCACTGAATTGGCCTAGTCTCACGGCGCAAAAGAGAATAGATTACATTCGAAATACCCAACTATATACAGGTAATAGAATAGCAATCGCAAAATATAGCTTCTTTTGCTAGCTTGAAAGCCATACTTTTGTGTGACAAATCATAGACAATTCAAGATAAAATTGGACTACATTTGTTCATTTGCAGACAGTATTTTATTTTAATTTAAGAAAATATTTATTTGCGAAGAGCCTGTACACTGATCACTGCTTGCAACGAAAATAAAATCAAATTTTAAAAAATATTGGGTATGGAGTACCCAATATGACGTATTTTCAAAAATGCCACTAGTGAAATATTATTATGATTCTTTGTTTTATATACAAATCGGAACATGTACAGTAGTAGAACATCAAAATCGCTTCGTGTGAGATCTTCCGTATGAAATGCAATAGTAAGTATAGACGTTGACTAGACCTTGTAGCATAACACACTGACTCATCCAGTACTCTGCAAATGAGCGATGATGGCAGCAAGAACAATTTTTGGGTTTTCGTTGCCTGAAAACATTCGGGTAGAGAAAACCCAGTAAAATTAATTGGGCTCTTGACTTGGACTAAAGTAGCCCAACCCATAATGGTTAGTAGTCAGTCAGTATACTCCATTTGGGTAATCTGCACCCAACTTAAAAAATTGGGTTTCTCAACGTTAATACCCAAAATGTTTACCCAAAAAAATACCCAATTTTATTTGCAGTGTACATTTCATGAGTGAATTGTAGTACCGGTAACTCTACGATGCTGTAGGCTATGGTTACTAAGCAGTAGTCTACAGCTAGGTAGGCCGTAAAATAAAAGGCCTGTTAGTATGTGCCTCCGCCAGTCTGTCCTACCATTCCAGAGTAGTATCACATACCGGTAGCCTAAAAAGCCTACCTGCCAGTCTGTTATTCAGTTATTGGTGATAGTGATAGCCTACGCAAATTTTCTTTCACTGGTGCATAGTACCAGTAGTAGCCCATATTGACTGGTCAACTGCTGCAACTCCATGGCTGTGCAGTGTCTGAGTGAGTAGAATGGGCTACAATGGTTGCCTACTTGCCAGTGAAATCATCGCATACATGGTTACCGGTGTGGGTTAAAATAAGGGTTAGGGGGTACCAGTAGGTTAGGCCCTAACCTTAACCATAAAGATAAACCTAACCCTAACTTTGACCCTATAATTTTCATAGGCTTATTCTTTTATCTATTGTACCCACTGGCAGTGTTCTCTAGTCTAGTCCAAACAAAATGCTTACAATACCAGTGTTGGTAATTTGCCCAAACGTTTTTAGCCTGCTAGCCTATTTCACAACTTTTGCCCAAAATTTTGCTTTGAAACTGGTTTATAAAAAAAAAAACTGAATAAGCAATTGTTTGCAGACAGAAGTTTTCAGGTAGCCTACATTCAATATGATTTGCCCAATATTTATTTTGTTTTTAATCTGTGACATCATAATCCAGCCTGTATAATTTTCTTGAAGGTTTATTTCAAATGTTCTACCTTGAGCAGAACGAGTAGAGGTTTAGATTTGGAGTGTGTAGCCTAGTTCTTTTGAAGGTTAGAGTTTTTTTTTTTTTTTTTTTTTCGGGAAGGTGGGAGGTTGCTATGCTGCACTGATGAGACCATAATAAGGTCGAAACGCGTCTGCAGCTGCAAATGAGTGGGTTGCCATGGGGGCTTCTAGTGATGTGGGCTAGTTAGGCTACCGGTAACTTAGTTGTGGGTTAGTGGTTATAGGTTCTTTCATTGGGTATCGTTGTTTGGGGCCAGTCGCCTGCCAAAAATAGGGCACAACCTAGAAAAGAGATGAAGTCGAGATGGACAGGTAAAGCAATGCAAAAACAGAGTCTTTACAGTCTGGAATGAGTTTAGCCTGGATTGGCTGTGCGTAGCAAGGCTGACGAGACTTTGGTTATAGTCGAAACATTAATTTGTCCCTTGCAAATTTCTTATCTTTATGATATTTTCCCAAAACCTCAAATTTCTCATTTTTGCACCTTACAGGGAACACTGTTCACCATGTGATCTACTGGTACCATAATGTTTCTTCACTGTTTATGTGCTGGTGTGTGCGTCCTACTCTGCAAAATTTTACGCATTTGTGATTAACAGATCAGGCAATAAGCATGGCATTTAATGAGATTTTAATTGAGCAAGTTAAGCAACATCCCTGCTTGTATAATGTATCATAAAAATAAAAGATTTCAAGAGTAGAAACATTAAAGACCAAGCTTGGATTGTTATTGGCAATGAATTAAAAGAGAGCGGTAAGTTTGTGAGCAAAAAAAAACCTAATGTCTAATATACCAATAAACTCAGTGGCGTACGCACGGGGGGGGGGGGGGGGGGGGGTTCGGGGGTCAAAATCCCCCCATTGAAGATTATGAAAAAAATGAAAACCTCTCTTTTTGGAACGAACCTTCTTTTTTCATACAGAGATTGCCGAAATTGCTCTCATGTTTTTCTGTGCTATCCAACTTGCTTATAAAATCTTGAAAAATTTTCATTGTGATGCAATAATAGGCCTCCTAATAGTCAAGCTTTGCTAGTGCGCTGCGCTTGACGTTGACGATTGCAGAAAAAGTAAAACCTTTTTTGTTTTTAAGGCGAAATCGTTTTCACGCACCGTAACTGTCTCAGGAGCTGGAGTCAGTGGCGTACGCACGGGGGGTTTCGGGAGTCAACCCCCCCTTGACGACTGAAAAAAAATGAAAACCTCTATTTTTGAAACGATTTTCAATTGTGATGCAGCAACACCTTCATTGTGATGCAATAATAGGCCTACTAATAGTCAAACTTTGCTAGTGCGCTGCGCTTGACGTTGACGATTGCAGAAAAAGTAAAACCTTTTTTGTTTTTAAGGCGAAATCGTTTTTACGCACCGTAACTGTCTTAGGAGCTGGAGTCAGTGGCGTACGCACGGGGGGGTTTCGGGAGTCAACCCCCCCTTGACGACTGAAAAAAAATGAAAACCTCTATTTTTGAAACGATCCGCCTTTTTTCATGCAAAGAGTGCCGACATTGCTATCAATAATTATTATCAAGTTTTTCTGTGCTATCCAACTTTCCTATACTATATAACCTTGAAAAACTTTCATTGTTATGCAATAATACCGGTAGTCAAACTTTTCTGGTGCGTTGCGCTTGGCGTTGACGATCCACGATTGCAGAAAAAATGAATCCTTTCTTTTTGCGACAAACCGGCTTTTCTTCGTGCGGAGCTTGCTGAAATTGCTGTCATGTTTTTTTGTGTGCTGTCCAACTTCCTAATTTAATTTCGAGAAACTTGTGTTATGATGCGATGCAACAATACCGGTATTCCAACTTTTCTGATGTGGTTTGCTTGAACTGCAATTTTGTCTTTGATGCTGCTGTGAAGCAATTTGTAAGTGGGAGTTTTCTTAAATACGGTGTATCTGCAGTAATTATGGCTGCACACAAAATTTTTTTAAAAGACCAAATCTTCACTGCTCTCGCTTCATTAAACTTGCTGTAGTACTGCAGCGTGGTAGCGAGTGGCGGGGCCCGACCCCGCGGCTTAACGTCTGGACAACGCAGCGGTGGCGAGCCATTTGCTACTCTGTGTCCGATTTGACCGGCCTGGAAATAGAACCTTAGACCTTCCGCATCGATAGCGGCATCTTTAACACTGTGCTATAACCGGCCGGTTTGTTGAAAAATCATTAAAATATAAAAATCTAAATTGACACTGCCCTACATGCTAAAATTAAAATAAAGATACTGCCAAGGAAGACGAGACCAACGAAAGATTTAGGGAAGCCCAGGGACAGAACGGGAAGGGGGGGTGGCAAAATTGTTTATACGCACCGTAACTGTCTCAGGAGCTGGAGTGCTCCGTTTACCAGACACCCTGATTATGTGCTTGAGAGTATCTGATGATATCGACGCTGTGATTTGGGTGAAAAATGCTTAGACAATATCGACGCTGTTTTTGATTTTAATTGCATAATCAGGGATTCCTCTAGCGCGTAATTTATTGTAGTTTGAAATGTTTCGGTATGGAGAGCAGTTTGTTCTCATGCTTCACTGTCTTCACTTTTCTGGACAGGGAATACTGCCCCTTTCATAATGAGTGCATATTAAATGTTTGTATCAAGGTTTATATGCGTTGTTTATATCAATGTTGGTTCTTGAAAAAAGATTTCTTTGGAGGGAAGCAATAACTTGTTTTTCCCTCCTGGCTACACCCTGTTTGTGACGTTGCGAAAGCTAGCCTACTTTTGTCAGTTAACCTTCCTATGACCCAAAAATGAGGTCACCTAAAACTTCTTCAGTAAATTTTTAACCACGGATTGAGAGCTTGAGTTTCTGCGAAACCTTTTCGCTCCTTAAATGAAGCGCAAAGAATCAAGCAAAAGTGTGAATGAAATAGCTGGATTGTTTCCTTTGTTATAGCGTTATATAGCTTAATCATGGTAGCTGCAATCGCGCTATAATTTAGGCTAGAAACATCACAATCCGATGCACTTTATTACCTCTGAACTGCTGTAGGTTAATTGTAGTATATTTACGTCATCACGATGTGACGTCACTGAACCCCCCATTGAAAAATCCTGCGTACGCCACTGGATGTTGCTGTGAAACAATTAAGAAGTGGGAGTTTCCTTAAATACGGTGTATCTGCAGTAACTATGGCTGCACACAAATTTTTTTTTTTTAAATCAGATCAAATCTTGATTATACTCGTTTCATTAAATTCGTTGTTGTATCGAAACGTGGTAGCGAGTGGCGGGGCCCGACCCCGCGGCTTAGCACCTGGGCAACGCAGCTCCAAAGAAACGTCGCAGCGGTTGCGAGCCGTTGGCTACACTGTGTCCGACTTGACCGGCCTGAGAATTGAGTCCCAAACCTTACGCATCGATAGCGAAATCTTTTAACACTACGCTATAATCGCCTGGTGTTTTGAGAAATTTTATTAAAATATAAAAAACTAAATTGACACTGCTTTAGTGCCAAAAGTAAGATAAAAATACTGCCAAAGACGACCATAGACCAACGAAAGATTTGAAGAGACCTAAGAGCGGAACGAGGGGAGAGACATCATTGTTTTTTCGTGCCGTAGGCTGACTATCTCACGAGCTAGAGTTTTTTGTTTCCCATAGACACCCCGATTATGTGTTTGAAAGCATCTGATATCGACGCTGTGATTTGGCAGAAAAATGCTTAGATAATATCGACGCTGTTTTTGACTTTAATCGGATGATTAGGGATTCCTCTCGCGCATAATTTATTTTAGTTTAAAAACGTTTTGGTAGGGAGGGCAGTTTTTTCTTATGCTCCAATATTTTCACTTTTCAAATTTCAAGCGAGAAACTGCCCCCTTCATAATGAGTGTACCGTATATTGACTGTTTATAACAAGGTTTAGCCTATATGCGCTGTTTATATTAATGTTGGTTCTTAAAAAAAGACTTTTTGGAGAGAAAGAATTGCTTGTTTTACCCCCTGAGTGCACCCTGTTTGTGACGTTACGACAGCTAGCCATCCTACTTTAGTCAATTAACCTTCCTATGGCCCAAAAATGATTTCAACTAAAATTTTTTCGAAAAATTTTTAACCACGGCCTGACAGCTTGAGTTTCTATGAAACCTTTCCTTTCCTTAAATGAAACGCAAAGCATTAAGCTAAAGTGTAAATGAAATATCTTTGTTGTTTCCTTAGTTATGGCATTATATAGCTTAATCATGGTTAACTGCAATTTAGGCTGGAAACATTACAATACGATGCACTTTAATACCTCTAAACTACTGTAATTGTAATGTAGTATCTTTTCGTCATCACGATGTGATGTCACTGAAACCCCCCCCAATTGAAAAATCCTGCGTACGCCACTGAATAAACTTTGTACTGATACAGTAGGATGCTTGTACCTGAGTGCAGTGATTAGGAAGTTAGGCCAATTCATTTGTTGTGCCCTGCACATACAAGCTAATTCAAATAAAAATTTGGCCTACCATTATAGTAATTTCTGAATCGTGCATGTCTGGGGCTCTGGGCCTACCATTTCTAAATTCATTGTAGTAATTTATGAATTCATTGGATATGTAGTAGAAGTGCATACCGTAATTATATTAAGTACAGTACCTACATTTAATTGCATTAAAGGGCAAATACAGATATCTGCTGTTAGTTTTTGTTGTTGCAGATTTTAATTTCTCCAGACATCTACCAATCGATGAGCATTTAAAATTTCTTGGTTTCCCGGCTTCCATTTCCAACAATTCTGCGTTGTGTCAAACATTTCTTTAATCCCAAAACTGGACGTTTCAACAACATAAATTCAGCTGTCATCATCAGCAGTGTATGCAA
Organism: Trididemnum miniatum; assembly: GCA_964006365.1. NCBI lineage: Eukaryota > Metazoa > Chordata > Ascidiacea > Aplousobranchia > Didemnidae > Trididemnum > Trididemnum miniatum. Next base: position 10,275,335 of record OZ023246.1, read on the forward strand.
GGCAGTACAAAACTGTAAGAACTAGAATTTACAATTCTAACTACTTATTAATTCTTCATTCTGCACGCTTATTATTTCTTGAGTCACTTTTTATTTTAAAATATGAGCCATTGCTTAACGTTGACTCTAAATCCGCCCCTCTTTACTATATACTATAATTATACTACTTGTGTAATATAAATATAATAATATTATACTACTTTACTATATAATATAATATGACGTTATAATTATACTACTTATTTTGACCCGTTGCCTGGGTTATGCTATTACTTGTAGTTAAAATTGTAAATTCTAGTTCTTACAGTTTTGTACTGCCTTGCATACACTGCTGATGATGACAGCTGAATTTATGTCGTCGAAACGTCCAGTTTTGAGATTACAGCGGCTTTATTTTTCCTCCTTAAGCTATTTTCGTCCCATATTTATTGTATTTCTTTAATCTGTATCAGTTTTGCTGTGTATTAAGCTGACTAGGTCACTAGAACAATTTAAAGAATTTACTGATGAAAGTTGATTATTATTATTTTTTTAACCACTACTGGTACCTTATTTAAACGTCAAATTATATTTTTTTTGGTCGTTACTGATTACGTGGCATAGGCCTATTGTTTTTTTGTTGTTTTTTATTTTTTTAATTCCTGCACGTTTCAACGTAACCTGTTTTTCTGCCATTGTTCTTGTTTTTGTTTGGTGTTTTTCTGGTCGTTAAATAAAATAAACTACTACCGGTCCTACTACTGCCACCACTATAAGCAAGTCAGCCTGCGCAACGTTTGAAATTGGTGTGAACGCTCACGTAAGCGTATTACGTTTGACGTTAAACAGTACGGAAACGTAGACGGCTATGAAACGCCGACGTTGACGGCTTCGGTGTGAAGCCCGCTTAAAGAAAAAAAATCAACCGTAACACATTTATTGATAAGTAATCAAAAATTCAATGCGAAAAATCAAGTGACACGTCCCTGTGTAGACCTCCTCGTCATTTTCAACGTCTTCCCTTGCAGTGGAATTACAGGTGGTGTTCAATTAGAGGGTAGCGCTCTATTTTCCAATCCTTCCCCTATAGTGGCGCTCAAATAGAGGCTTTACGGACGGGTATGGTATTTACAAGTAGTTTTTGGAGTTACTGAAACAAGAAACTTTAGCTACACAATTACCCTGTCCACATATCCAATCTATGTGGGCTTACCAACCGCTGGTTTGCCTTTTCTATGATAAGATGTTCAATTTGACATTCACAAGCCGCGAGTTAATGTTTTTTGCAATAAGAAGATTACACTTTTTCTGTTCCCCCCACCCCAAAAACAATTTTTTAAAGAAAACATCTCTGGATTTAAGCTCTTTCCTAGGTTACAATTTCGATCGTAAGCCTGTAAAGTTTTAAATACATTCATGAAGAGGTATTATTGTAGAAATTAGGGCTCCCTCAGCCCCCCTCTGAAAAAAGGGGGTCCAGGGCCCCTCCGCTCCCTACTTCCGGCACCTATGTTTATAGCTGCCGGTACAGCACAAATTTGTTGAAAAGAGTATGTGTAGATGAGATCATCCACCTGTAGTAGAGATGGTACGGGCTGACTTTTTTGCTACCCGGACAGACCATGGCCCGGAACGCGGAACCTCTTGCCCAGTAGCGGTAACCGACCCGGCAACTCATCCCAAAAATGAAGCCCGGCCGATCCAAAGCCCATTCTCTTATGAACCCTCAACACATGTAAAAAATAAAAGTTGAAAGATATTTCAAAAATAATTGGTAGCGGATTGTTAGAGGTTCAATTAGAAACAAAAGATAGAACTGGGCAGTTAGCGGACCATTAAAAAGACCGGTTAACGGCTCGTTAGCGGGTCTTTTGGCGGCCCATGCCATCTCTAACCTGTAGGCTTATTAAGTATCGGTACACTGTTAAATGAACTTGGTCATAAATAGGGGCAGAGAAATTTTGGAAATGTTTGGTCAATTTTGTCAATTTTGACCCAAACATACTTGGTTAAGTTTAACCTAAAAGAAATTGAAAGAGTAAAATTGGGTAAACCTGAATATAATTGTTGGGTCAAACGGATATAAAAGTGCTTGAATCAATCTTCAAAACCATTGGCAAATGCATTTCCAAAGCTATTTGAGCTTAGGGGTTGACAGTGTGGACGAACATTGTACTTTAGGCAAGGTGTTGAGTTTACATTTTCAAGCCATTTTTTGTTCATGCAAACCAACAAAAGCAATGCTATTATCAAATATTAGTCAAGTAAACTGCAGCGAAGTAATCAACGCCGAAAGTAGATGAGCTCACTATCAATGCTGTAAAAATACAAATTTATTCACGATTGCATAGCTAAGATACGCCTTACGAAGTAAAACTAAATAGCAATGTCAACAATTTTATAACATAGCGAGTCTGAGTGAATAAATTGCTGTGCAAGGTCATATGAAAACAGCATGCTTTCAAAACAACAAATCACAAACACTTAACTAAAGCCAGAATTGCCAATTTATACATCGCTTCAGGTTTGTTTTTTTTTTTTGACTTGAAATCGCATATGATAATCATCTTGGATAGTAGGCTACTTTTGTACACTGCATTACACGTCGCTTGTAATAACAAATCATTTTCAGCAATACGTTGCAGCTGCCATGCACATCATGGTTTCATAAAACAGCCACATGACCCTGAACGTAAGCACAATAGTGCTATGATTTATACACATCTATTCGCTAATGAAGTTTCAAATAAAGAATAACAAACTTCTAAACAGATTAAGCATGGAATGACAATAGCTAGAGCAAAACTAAAGCCGCAGCAATTCTTAATGCTGGACTTCAGCCGTCAATTCTCAATATAGATTCAGCCGTCATCATCAATAAGTATGCAAGGTTAGTTAATAATGCTTTGACTCCTTTGTCGAAACGTCCAGTTTTTATAATTACTATGGCTTTATTTTTTCTTTTTAACACGACAATCTTGCTATCATTAAGCTTATGATATTATTTTGAGCGTGCTTCGAGTGAAATAAAATTATTTTTATCGTAGTTAAACAGTTTTCTTACATTATTGCTTAGGCGTCATAAGCACCAAATATTGATCATTGGTTGACGTGCCAGTTATAAAAAATATATTTTTTTATTAAAATCTAAGCTGTGTGCTTTGAAATGGAGGTAAATTGACAACAAAACGCTAGCTTTTTAATAAGAGTACAAATCAAATAGGTTGTATGAAAACAGTTTTTTAAGGCATAAATTTTGTTGGGTATACAGCCAGGTAATGAACACAGTAGAGGTACGAATTTGTGTATTATGTGTCGTTCAATCTGAAAATGCAAAATTAAAAAATCTAAAATAGTCCAAAATGGCTTCATTTCATACGGCACCGGTACAACCTAAAAATGACATCACGGTAAAAATTACAAGAAATGCGTGAGCAAGTTCCAAAATCCCATTAGAAAAAAAGGTACTCGATGAAAAAAAGTGGTGAAGCATTGCGACAACGGTAGCATGAAAAGCTAATGCTCTAACAATTGCAAAAATTTGAAGATGCAAAGTTGTCAAAACTGCTATGCGGGAAAAGTAATACACTCGTTCACATCATAGCTTACGTTTATAAGCAATTTGAATGCGTACAATGATGTTACAATGATCTTGCAAGTTGAAAAACATTATCGCACAAAACAAAATTGTTCACGATTTTAATGAAGCTCAAAAAAAGCATCAATAAGCTCAAGTGCAAGTGATCTTAATGAATTTGCTTAGGCCATAAAATATTGTCCAATGATCCAGAAATTAAACCGCAACCAGACCAGAAAATAAATAATCATATTGAGTAATTGCTTCCAACTTCTTGTGTTAGTAATACAAACACTTTAAAATAGTTTGGAGACATCTCTAGCCAATAATTTGCATCTATTTCAAATACTGACGTCATAAGTTGATGGCGTCATAACTCACAAATAAGATTTTGCAAAAAATATATTTTTGCTAGACAGAGTGTATATACAGTTCCTTATAACTTTATATATAGTAAGTTTAAAAAGCTGAATTTTGGCTGGGAAAATCTAAGTATACATATTAACACATCTGCAAAACTTTGACTAGTTTGATGGAGTATTTTTTTTTCTTCTATAGACGTACAACAATTAGTTATTTACCGCTAGCTTAACGCGCAATCATACAAGATAGTAAACAATTGTATCGAGTAATTGCTGCAAACGCTTAAAAATAGTTTGGGACATTTTCAGTCAATAATTTGCTTTTGTGCCAAACACTGGCGTCATAAGTTGATGACGTCATATCACTCACAAGTAAAAACTTTCTCTGAACAGAGTGTACATAAATTTTTTAACCACTATTTTCATTGAAAAACAATGTGAAACTTGACGTGGATAAATTAAGCATACGGTACATACTGGCACACTTGCAAATTTTGTCCAGTTTTATCAAATACTTTCTAGGTTACGAGACGATTATTCTACTCTCTAACAGCTGATAACTTTACAATACTTCACGTATTTCAACTACTGCATCAAGTTAACGCTAAGGAATTCAATTGGTATAAATTAAGCACTTCAAAGTATTTTTTTAATGTAACCAAAAACAACATACCGGTACCCTTTGCGTCAGTTTTGTGCAATTAAATAATGGCATCATAATTCTCGAAAGAAATAAAATTTACGAAAAAGAACTTTATTGGATCAGCAAATTAATTTTATTAGTTACTGTTCGTTGCGGCCAATCTACTTTAAAAAGATGTAAATATAAATTTTTGCGCCGTAATATATTTTCATTGACTAAATTTCGTATCTAGCTAAAATACCTATAGGCTACATTGATAAGCAGGTCTTATTACTTGAAAAACAAAGAGAAATTTGGTGTGAATAAGCTATATTAAATTTCGTTGCATCAAAATAAAACCTTTAGTTACGACAAACACATTTTAACATTTTTCAACTAGCTACAAATTGGTTGTCATCACTATCATCGTCGTCATTACCGACATCATTCACTAGTTCTACTTCAATTACGGTCTCCGAATCATTTTCACAAACAACACAAGAGCAGAGTTCGGTGCATGATACGCCGTTTCCAACGCAAGAACACTGATTTATTGTCTCTATTAACAGTCTGCTCAATCACTTGATCTGCGGCTGTTGCGAAAAATCGGTATCGCTCTTGTTGCTGAATTGCAAATTCACCAGCACGTAAATGCTCAAGAGCAAATGGGTGTGCTTTTTCAAATTCGCGCATTTCATGCAAATAGACAAGAACGTAGCGAGAATAATTCACACAATCGTAGGCAAGCAGCCAAGGAGTTATCTTCTCCAAAGTATTTAAATGACCTTCCCAATCTAATCGACGGGTACAGCTAATAAAGTGTAATAAAGTAGACACCAAATGGCCGCAACAGGGCAAAAGTATAGGGAAAGCAGAGGCTTGCGTAGCACAGAACATGTCGTAATTGCTTACAAAATATAGAAAGACATCTTCCTGAAGTGGATGGAAAAGCAAAGATCATCGGCTCTGTCAAGTCACTAATTTCTTTTTTTTTTCACATATGTTGAATGAACTTGATGACCGCAACGCTTGTATGGACAAACTTTCAATTCTTTCAGGAGAATCATCTTCTGAAAATATTCTTTTAGAATTCGAACATACGCGCCTTTCAACTTTCATTGGTAAATCGAAAATAGCATTATTGATGAAAACCATGTCTATGGGCGCTCGGTAACAGATCAGTTAATGAATTTATATCCCATATAATTGTAAATTTTTAGCGACAATAACTTTTTCAGTACAATCCAAACTCAGCCATTTATAAGCACATTACTTTAGAGTGCTGAAATTTGTTGCAGTAAACTTTTTTGAATCACTTTCATAGACGTCATCATAGTGAACAATTATGCATTTCATCAAATCAAAATCAAATCTTCATTATACTTGCGGTATTACGCCGAAGCGTGCAACGAGTTGCGGGGCCCATCTCCGTGGCTTAGCGCCTGGGCTACACAGCTCCGAAGAAACGTCGCAGCCGTGGCGAGCCGTTGGCGACACTGTGCCGATTTGACCGGTCCGGGAATCGAATCCCAGACCTACCGCACCGAGAGCGTGCGCGTGACAACTGAGCTAACGGCCATTGATTCTCTAAATCATTACTCACCGATAAATGAAAATGATAAGCGCCAAGCTGAATGAGATCTATTAGCACCAATAGCATTGGTAGAGTATTTTTGTATTTAGTTGCATATTTATCCTCCTATCACGAGAGAGCGATCAAAGCGCTATACGAGCTCGCTGAGGAGTTGAGGCCATCTGTTAACAACACCAAGATGGGGGAATCCCGCTAAGTGCATTTCCAAACGGCACAACAAGTAAACTTGCCGGCTTGTTCTCCACACTGTCCGTATAATGCTGAGCGTCAAGCAGGGAGCTGTGAATACCATTTTTATAGTCATTGGTTTGACCCGACCTGGAATCAAACCCAAGTCTACAGCTCCCGAGGCGGACGCTCTAATCACTCGCCCATCTGAGCAGTATAGAAAACTAGTCTGTCCGTAGGAATTGCACCCAGATACTGGATTACCACAAAAAGCACGTAACTGTAACCTGACTTTTTATCATCATTTCCTCACAAACCTATCCTGCAACAGAGTGTACAGATACGTAGGTTATATGACGTTTCTGCAAGTAAGCCTATAAGTCATTTCGATAAGCTAGGCTAACTGACTTTTAAAAAGGTATAATAATACCGCTTCAACTTTTTAATTTATCTATCTCTACACTTCAGCAGCTAAACCTACTTAAGTTTGTGCCACTAGCACTTGTAGACTGCCAGTTCCACTATTTCCTTGTTTTACCTTGATCAGCTGTTTGGCGTAACTATGACGAAACAGCTGATAAGAACATGTTTCCAAATTTTAACTTGCATAAGTTAATTTTTTATGAGTTAGATACTGTCACTTCATTTAAAAATTATACAAAAATAATTAAATTCAGCTTACAATTTAACTTAAAAATCAATATATTAGATATTTTTTTCTACTTCAGTTTAAAATGTTATCGAACACTGAGCAAAAAACATTTAGAAACTATACACGGCAACACCTAATGACGAAAAAGCAGTGATGCGCTTTAAGCGCAATAGTATTCATCCGCTAAAATTTTTCAATATTCACACGGTTATATCTCAAAAACGGCACCTACTTGCACGGGAAGACACTCCATGGCAGTTTCGATCTACTACCATAATTATATTTACAGACAATTTTTTACATAGTTCTTCGTTAGGTATCACGAGACGACAAGATAGAGCACAGTGCAACAAGGCCTAATATTTTTTCTCTGCTTGTGAGCGTCAAGCCAGACAAAAGAGAAAAAAGATTCGTTTGCCGCGTGCTTGTCTGCTTGATAATGGGAATCCTTGGCGAGCCGAATTATGGGTCGCCGTGTGTAAAGCTACGCAATATAAAATTTTGCATCATTTTTTTGGTTAATTTTGGTTAAATTACGTGCAATATCATATATTGTTGCAATTTATGTGTATTGCTGCAATATGTGTTAAATTGTTGCAATTTATGTATATTGCTGCAATTTGTGTAAATTGTTGCAATTTACGTATATTGCAAAAAAACCTTTAAATCGGCTTTTAATTGCCATGGTGATATGCTAACTAAAACAGTCAGTGTTGCCCTTTCCCTTTTTCCATGAACTCATGTAGTGTACTAGCCTGAGGCGCTGTTGTACTGACTGTGCAGTGTGCGCTTATTGGTTTGGCTGAAACATTTAAGCTACTGGTTAAATGAATCATTTAAGCTACTACTGTTAAGCTACTGGTACCGGTATCCTTTGGAGTACCAGCAGCTAGATAGATTCATTATTTAGCCATATTTACGGAAAACAAAAGCAAACACACACAACACGTGAAAAAAAAAAGTAAATAGGCAAGGAAGCATCGACTAACCAGACGGTTTTCGGGTCAAGATGCTTCTTATCGATACAATATTGCAGTTGCTGTTGAAAAGTGCGGAGAATTAACACAAAAATTTGATAGTTGTACACTTTAACAAATAAATACAAAGCAAGCTGACATGTGAGAAAAAAGTATACAGGGCTCAAATACTTAATCAAGAGGTATTAACAAAATATAGGACAAAATGAACAAACAAACAAGCAATAAGAAAAAGTTACGATTGCTTTTGATTAAATTAAAATGTCAAAGAGAATAATTTAGAGTAGACAAATTTATTTTGCTGGCTACACATCCAAAAGGAATTAATCAATATCTATTAAGTAGTTGTTTTTTGTAATTTTTTTTGAAAGAGACCCATTGCATGCTTTTCAGTTCATAATCAATTTCGTTGAAAAGTTTAGGTCCTCTGAATGAGAGAAGGTTTAACGCAATTGATTTATTGACCCTAGGTCGAAAATATCCGGATTTCGTAGATTGTCTTGTGTTATATTCATGGGTAGAAGCAAGTTTGGTAAATTTGTTTTCGATTATTTTTGGAAGGTTTTTCTTGTATACTTTATACATAAATTTTGCCAGTTCCAATTTATATATATCATCGAGTTTTAAACTAGCCAAGACTAGACTACCGGTATGGGGGTAACAACTAGTATCAGCTCCCAGGTCCAGTTGGGTTAGATTAGAATTAGGTTCAGTTAGGATTAAATTTAGTTGGGGTTCGTTCAGTTACAAAATATCGGTAGACTAGTTTGACATTTTAATTTTACAGTTTACCGTATTTAACTGGCTACTGGTGTATCGGTGTGCTGATCTGCTGATGTCAGGATGTAGCCTACCTGCTTTCTGTGGACAGATCACAGAAGTCACTGTAATCTGACATGTTTCAGCCATACAGCATAAGCCATTCTGCATTAGCAACGAGATAGTAGTATGTCACAAAAACATAGGTTGAGATAGCTAGACTTGGCCTAATGTCGGGTTACTGGTACTGTACCTTAAAACAAGATTTTTCAGATACCGATATTTTGTAACTGAACGAACCCTAACTAAATTTAACCCTAACTGAACCTAATTCTAATTTAACCCAACTGGACCTGGGAGCTGATACTAGTTGTTACCCCCATACCGGTAGTCTAGTCTAGTCTAGCTGCTGGTACTCCAAAGGATACCGGTACCAGTAGCTTAGCAGTAGTAGCTTAAATGATTCATTTAACCAGTAGCTTAAATGTTTCAGCCAAACCAATAAGCGCACACTGCACAGTCAGTACAACAGCGCCTCAGGCCAGTACACTACATGAGTTCATGGAAAAAGGGAAAGGGCAACACTGACTGTTTTAGTTAGCATATCACCATGGCAATTAAAAGCCGATTTAAAGGTTTTTTTGCAATATACGTAAATTGCAACAATTTACACAAATTGCAGCAATATACATAAATTGCAACAATTTAACACATATTGCAGCAATATACATAAATTGCAACAATATATGATATTGCACGTAATTTAACCAAAAAATGATGCAAAATTTTATATTGCGTAGCTTTACACACGGCGCCCCATACCGAATCCTTACTGATTACCTTTCTCTCTGCTTGTGAGCGTCAAGCCAGACAAAAGAGAAAAAGGATTTGTTTGCCGCGTACTTGTCTGCTTGATAATGGGAATCCTTAGCGAGCCGAATCCTTAATGATTACTTTCCCCTCTGCTTGTGAGCGTCAAGCCAGACAAAAGAGAAAAAAGATTCGCTTGCCGCGTGCTTGTCTGCTTGATAATGGGAATCGTTAGTGAGTCGAATCCTTAAATATTACTAAGCATTAGCAGATATTTTCTCTCTGCTTGTGAGCGTCATTGGCAAACAAAAGAGAAAAAATATTCGTCGCGTGGTATTTAATTGTTTTGATTCTACTGCTCTTTTTAGATTTTCATAGATTTTGATTTGTGATTACTAAGGCAACCAGATTTTGACCTAAAAAATTTAAAATTTTGACGTTGTTTTTGACATAAAAACTTTATCACAAGAAAAGCGACAACATGTTTAAGCAAGTAAAAATAATGCTGAATAGTTTTTTATGAACGAAGTACAACAAAACCAACATAAACAAGAACAAAATAGCACTAAAATTGTTTCAATCAAATTAGTCCCAAGGTACAAAATAACTTTTTTTCGGTCCCAACGAGTTGAAAAAGGTCCAAATTTCGCGAATTTGTACCCAAGATAATCCAATCTGGCAACCACGCTTTTCTTCCCTGTTAGAATTAAGCTAATCCTCAAAACTCGATCTCCGGCTACTGCGATATAACAATGAAATTCTGGAATTATTCGAAAACGATTGTCTCGTCATAAACACAGTTTACTACTTTTATACTCGAATGGTGTTTTAATGCGCTTATGTTGAAAAAGGGACTACCAGTTTGCTTTCCACAAGCTGGCAGCCAATGACTACGACGTAATTTGTTTCATCTATTTATTAAATAATGCATATTAAACAATATAAACAACGCAGATTTTGCATCTTGACTTAAAAAGCAGATATTGACCTTATTTTGACCCAACGCAACATTTTGACCTTATTTTGACCTAATAACTTTTAAACTAAGCGTAGTTTGAAGCTAAAACATGCTTAGCAGAAGTTTAATGACTTTCTGAGCCAGGTAATTATATTTGACTTTATTGACTTTTGGTTGCCCTAGTGATTACCTAAACGAATACAAGTAACGGATAAAAAGTATCGAATATCTTTTCCAAAGTAATCACTTGGAACCGTTATTCAAAAGTAACGGTTAAGCACATCTCTATTTGCGATGCGATACCCAAAGCTGAGCCCCCCGATTGAATCACCGCGTATCACAAGGAATCATACAAACATACAGTACTGTAAGCCTTTCATCCGTTTCAGGATTTAGCAATTCATCCGTTGTTATGCAATAATAATAACTAGGGCCCGCTAAAGTCATTAAAGTCAACATTTTTCAGGACCTTGTTACATGATCAAATGTGTACTAACGTTTGTTTCAGGTGTTCAGCAGTCTGTTTTGGTAGATTTTATTAGTCAAAATAAAGTCAAAATTTTGCATAAAGTCAAAATTTGTCAAAATTGTCTTTATCAAAAATTTTCTTACAAAAACGAACAAATTTATATTTATCAAATATTTTTTTCAATTTTTGAGCTGCTACTAAAATTTTATGCGCAGTTTTATTTGATTTAAAACTTTTGAAATAGTTGCAATATTTGCACTATCGTCACAATAATGCGTGCGGTAATTGAGAAGGAAATAGCACTTATTATGCATGAAACGTCATTATTGATGCATAAATACATAATTGTTAGACAATTAATCTAATCCTATAAAACCCTTGCGCTTTTTACACGTGGTCTTTTAAGTTGTAGCTTGCAAAGTAAAGAATGCCAAACCAAGCCAAATCTTGTACAGCGAAAGTTGGGCAAACTTGCCAGGAATATCCGGATGAGTTTTCGGCAACTCCTGCCGGCGACTTGAGATGCAACTTTTGCGACGTGTAAGTCAAATGCGACAAAAAGTTTTTTGTGGAAAGCCACCGAAAAAGTAAGCAACACCAAGGAAAATTGGAGACGAAGAGCAAATCTCAAAGTAAGCAAACCTTTTTACATTTCGATCAAGTAAACTTCAAGCAACAGGTTGTTTCTTTATTCTTAGCTGCAGATATCCCACTTCATAAACTGAACCGTGCTTCTTTAAAGTCTCTGTTTGCTAAAATGGGAAAAGTATTGCCTTTGGAGACTGCAGCCCGGGCATGTGTTGCTAAATTGGCATCCCAAAAAGAGGAACAAATTCAAAAATTACTTCGTGACAAAAAATTTTTTTGATTGTGGATGAAGCAGAGGTTGCTAAGCAAAAGTATATTAGTGTGCTTGTGGGCAGCTTAGATGCTCCAGATCAGACATTCCTCGTTAATTGCCATCCACTTGACAGCGATCGCAATGTTAATAGCAGTATTATTCTGCACACTGTGGATGACACATTGCGACAACTTGAAATAAAACGCGAGAATTTTTCATTGTTCTTGACTGATGCTGCTCGGTACATGTCTTCGGCTGGAAAGACGTTAAAGGAATTATACCCTTCTTTGATGCATGTCACCTGCGTTGCGCACTTACTACATAACTGCGCTATGCGTGTGCGTGCTCATTTTAAAAATATTGATCAAGTAATAGCAACAATCAAGGCAGCAACAATCAAAAACAAAGGTCGCACGAAAGATTTTCATGATGCTGGTCTGCCATCTCCTCCTGACCCTGTAATTACAAGATGGGTAACTTGGCTTAGAGCTGCCTTATATTATAGTGAGAACCTTCCAGCTGTTCGTACCATTGTCAACAATTGGACAAGTGCAGGCCTCTTAGTCAGCAGAGCAAAAGACGCTATCAATGTGGAAGGTTTGGTGTCGAACTTGATTAAAATAAATCAATACCGGACTCTAGCAGCCAACGTAGAGTTCTTAGAAGAAAGTGCCTGCACAATAACCAAAGCATACGGACTGCTGAAGAATATGCAATTCGATGATGATCCGTGCGCAATTAAAGACTACATTAACAAACGACTATCCAACTCTGATTTAGAAACAATAATAAACTGTACCAACTTGACAATTAACCCAACAAGCTACGCACTATTGCAAAAAGCCCAGCCAACCTCTGCTGCTGTTGAGAGGTCGTTTTCTATGCTCAATAAATTACTGAGAAAAGACAGAAATTTTGATGTTAAGAACGTAAAAAAATATATGATACTGTATTACAATAAAACGTCCTTGTAATTATACTGCGAGACTTTCGTTAAAAAAATCATAGACATACTGTACTGTTAGTGTACAGTACAGTGGCGATAGCAACGCAATTTTTGTATTACACTCTAATTGATACCGGTACACACAATGGCTCGTTATCCTAGGTTTTAACGTCATGCGTCGCTTTGTTGCATTAGCTTCAACACTGAGCAATTGAGAAAATGTTCGAAGTAGGCTACCTTTTTCTTTAAAAACTTATGTGAATTGCAGATTATAAAACATATTTAATTAATAAAGTGCAACAAGACATAAATAATACGCGGAAGCGGTTAAGTCAAAATAAAGTCAAAATGCTACTAAAATAAAGTGAAAAATAAATTTTTTTAGGTCAAAAAAAAAAGGCCCTAATAATAACATAACCCGTGAACCGTCGCAGCTTCATAGTGCAGCACTGTAGCATACGAGCTACTGTTTGAGTGAGAGCTTAGCTTGCCTTAGAGTAGTAGGGATTATGTAAGTTTGCAGATATTAATTGGTAAGCTTGTGGTACCACATATGCAAATTTTACAGCCTTTTAAGGTATTTGTTATTCTGTTTTTCAATCAAATTTATTTAGCCGTTTATTCGATGTTTTTAGCAAAGAAACGAAAGATTGTAGGCCTACATGTATTTTTGTGGTATTACTTTCCAGTGATGAAGGTCTTAAGACCGGTCTTGGTCTTAAGACCGGTCTTAGTCTTGGTCTTGACAATTTGCGGTCTTGACAATTTGCGGTCTTGGTCTTGACCATTTGCGGTCTTGGTCTTGACAATTTAGTTTGATCTTAAGACCGAAAGAACTAAAAAGCATCTAGTAAAAATTTAAGTGATCCCGCACAGCTAGAAAAAGTATCCAACAGCGTGTATGTGATTGTGTCGTTCTTATTTCTTTTAATATTCTGTATATACTTTGCCCGTTTTTTTTTGTTGTTATAGAAAAATAACGATAAGTGATAAACTGTTAATTCTCATCTCACTTTTATGGTCTTGGTTTTGAAAAAAATCAAAGGTCTTGGTCTTGACAACGACGGTCTTGGTCTTGTTCTAGAAAAATTTACAAGGTCTTTGTCTTGCAGGTGATGGTCTTAACTACATCACTGTTACTTTCGGTTGTTCGTAACTGCTGATGAACAATTTTTTCGTTTTTAAAAAGTTTCATAATGGATCTATGACTAAAAAGTTTTGCGGCCCACTTGCTCATTGGCAAGAGACAAAGTGGTCCGCGATAGCAAATAGTTTCGCCACCCCTGATTCACACACATAAAATGTTAAGGTGAAGTTACATGTCGACGACATAGATTCCGCTGTCATCAGCAGTGCATGCAAGGGAGTTTAAAACCGAAAGAACGAGAAGTTAGCTTATGACGTTATGATCATACAAATCAGTTTGATTTGTTGCCTGGGCTATGTTATAACTTGTAATTAAAGTTGTTAGTTCTAGTTCTTTCAGTTTTGTACTGCCTTGCTCACACTGCTGATGATGGCAGCTGAATCTATGATGTCGAAACGTCCGGTTTTAGGAATTTACCGCGGATTTACTTTCCTCCTTAAGTTATTTTCGTATTCACGGTATTTGAATGTACATGAATCAAAAATTTGGGATGTGCCGATTAATCGGTATCGGTAATTTTTTGGGAATCGGCATCGGTAAAAATGGCCGATACCTGACCAATTCTTCAGAAAAAATCTTTTGTCGATTTTGATCGTTTTTTTGAAAATGATTTTGTATTCCTTTTCCTTAGCCGTCTAATTTCATTTCCTCTAATCACCAGCAATTCTCATTACCTACTTCACTTGCTTTTCCACTACAAGTCTGCACCACATTTGCTTTCCTGTCTGAACTTTTGTGGGCCACTTCGGACTAGGGATGCGCCGATTTATCGGAATCGGTGAGTATCAGCAATTTTTTGAGAATCGGCATCAGAATCGGAATAAGCATTTTTTGAATATCGGAATCGGCATCGGCAAAAAATTTGGAATCGGTACATCCCTATCAAAAATCAAACCTAAGAACAGTAAAAACAAAATTAAAAACAGTAAGAACAGTAAAAAAATGAAAAACTTTCAAAACTGCCACTTTTAAATAAATTGTGTAGAGTACTTAAATTGATTCAAAATAAAAGTACCTGCACTCCAGCGCTTAACTTCGAGGCTGGTTGGCGTAGTGATTAAAGACATTGCTATCAGCGCTGGAGGTCTTGAGTTCGGTTTTCGAGCCGGCCAAACTGGACACTGTCGCCAACGACTCGCCACCGCTGCAACGTTTGTCTTTAATATTTACACACTTAATTTCAGATAACTGCATCGCAGAATAAACAACACCAGAGTAACGTACGTTCGAAATGCAATCCAATGACAAACTGCTCATAGAGCTTTTGTCACACTGCTGAACGTGTGCACTGCAGTGGTGTTGGAGAACATTATTACCCCCAAAAAAGGAAACATCAGCCCATCTGCTCCTTTTTTTCTAGCACACAGGGTTGCTGTCTATCCACAATCTTCTGCACGCTAGCATTCAAGCTAGTGGCTGCGAGGAAAAGATCCAAGATTTCTAGGTGAGCATAAGGACATTGTTTTCGCAGTAGTAGGAAGCAATAATTAGCCTCTGCTGGTTTGTTGTCACCACCAGAAAACCTAAAAATAAATAGAAGATAAACGATATACATGTTTGCAATGGGATCTTATCAACCTAATGAAAATGAATGATAAACCATTATAAACTTGTTTAATTCCCTTCTCTTTACTACTACCCTTTTCTGATGAAATTTTAAACTCCGATAAAAAACTTGGCAATACTCTTCCATAATGACATTAATTTGAATGTATCCCCACACAAGGAAGTTATTTTTGGGAAATTTCTTGATCTTAAAATAGCTTCAACTATTTCCTACTTGTTTCAATGTATTATTGTAACGATATAACTGTTTAATATGTAAGATATAACTGCTTAATATGTAAGATATAATTGTTTAATCAATGTATTATTGTAACGATGTAACTGTTTAATATTAAGGAAATTAATGTTTCGACTAAATTAATGTTTAAACCACCGATAAGCGCTGACGTTCACTGTGTTTTCTGGGCTGCATGCGCAGACACAGTGCCTGCCTTGTCCCCCGCTTTTTCACGGGCGAACGGGTTGGGCAGAGAGGTTTTTTGAAGGTTTTGGTAACTGGTATAGTTACAAACCGTAAACAAAAATTTCCTTCTCAGATTACCGGGAAAATAAATTTTCAACCCACCGGTCATTTCTATTCTTGTCGATTGTTTACAGGGAATCTGTGACATCATAATCCCGCATGTGCTAATTTCTTGAAGGTTTTATTTCAAGTGTTCTACCTTGGGCAGCAACCCGGAGTTTCGGAGGAGCACATGCAATGCTTCTGAAGCAGGAAATAGCCGATGCCGCGGCTGGAAAAATCGGGCCGAAGGCAAGTTGGCTTTGAAGGATCAAATATTTCCACACCATGTCGAATTGCATTAATGATAGCGTGTTTCGACGCAACAAACGCTTCCTCCTATTCACTGGACCATTCAAATTTCCGCTTCGGACTAAGGAACGGTTTAAAAGGAGCCAAATGGTCTCGAAGTTGGGCATAGTTTGCTACCTGATTGATCAAGCCAAACCAGCTGCGGATGTCGGTGATGTTCGCCGGAGTGGGAAACTCGCGTTAGCATCCAAGAATTTCGGAAGAGGTTCCACCGACGAAGCGGAGACACGAAAGCCAGCAAAGTCTACGGTTTGCTGGGCGAATTGAAATTTATCCGGGTTTAAAACGATTCCCGCTAGTCCAACGAGAGAAAGGAAGTCGATAGTCCGCCACCAATGTTCCTCTAGATTGTTGTCATAGAACACTGTATCGTCAACGCACCTTTCTTGGCGTAAGAAATCCGTCAGAATCGCACTGAAGCGTCGGTTATAACCATCTCCGGAGGACAAAAAACCTTGTGGAGACCTGGTATAACGCCAGCGGCCAAACGGTGTGATAAATGTGGTAAGATGACGATCTGATTCACGGAGCGGTACACTATGATATCCGTTCCATGCGTCAGTCACCGTCTTCCAGGTCCCACTGGGAATGCGTCGAGCGAGTTTGAAAGGAGGTTCCCTAGCAAATGTCTCCCTTTGACATAATTTATTCAGAGGAGATAAATCGACAGTGCGACGTGGCGAGCCGTCATGTTTCCTGGTTATTACCATACGGTGACACCATGTAGTTGGCTCTCCATCTGGGACTCTCTCCAAAAAGCCAAGTGCCTCATCTCGCAGCAAATCCTCATATACTTTTGTTGCCAATGAAGGGGAATCGATGCTGGGGTATGACAAGCAATCGACTTGGCAGCCGGATCAACATGTATTTCAAGCGGGGGCCCAGCCATAGAATGCAAAGCCCGGTGAGGGCAAGTGTTAAACGTAGATGCCGCAAAGTGGTTCAATAACCACGATTTCATCTTAGGAATATTTTCCGGAACACAAGCGAATGGAAGGGCTGTAGGTCTTGGGGGTACCGCGGTACGCTGTGGGCATGTACACGAGTCAGTGGGATTAGTACCAGGCATGGCACAACCGTCCTTCACCGCACGAATAAGGGTGGGATGTGGGCCAACAGTGAAACGGTCGGGTGGTATATGTTCCCCGATCAATGGAAAAGTGCTGGTGACAATACCCAAAGCTACCAGCGTGTCACGTGACAAATATAGGGTGTTGACGTCTTTGCTCACATAGATCATAGCACGGCAGCTCATTAACGTGTCGGATTGAGATGCGCTTTGGATGAGAGCCATAAAACTTCCTTTAACGGAAATAGGGGAAAGATTGGCAGCAGCCAGGTCTGGAGCAGGGACCAGACATTGTTGTGGAAATCCACGACGAATGAACTCGTTGAAGGACCAAACATTAGTCTGAGTTCCGGAGTCAGCGATAGCACTAACACCAACAGCGTTGAATTGCGGCTGCAAACGGCCTTGGTGAGATGTCTCCAACTCCAGGGAAACAGATACGTGCACCGTAGGGTGCTCTGATATACCAACATGCGCCCGGTCATGATTTGGGAAAACAGCATGAGAATCAACTTGATCAACAGATGTACTATCCAGCGCATCAATTCCAAAACAACAATCATCTTGCCCCTGAGTGATTGCGCCCACAGGAGAAGTGCTAACGGATGACGCTTCCATAGATTGAAGGGCCGGCACAGGGAGTACAGCCTGGCGGTTGGTGCGGCGACGTGACCGAAAACAGTCAAGACATATTATATAAGGTTTAGAATTCCAACCATGTGGGCCTTCTTTGAAAGGAGAGAACAGCTGATGGCATGCAGGACACTGTAACTTGACAGACCGATCCAACGTAACGGGAGTATTTGAAGTGTTGACAGGTGGGGAACTCCTGGGCGGGAAAGACCGCTGACGTTTTAGGGCTGAAATCGCAGGGACGTCAGCATCGAGGGAGGGCATGGCGTTGCGAGCCATCTCTTTACTTTCGACCAAGGCAATGACGTCATTGACCCCACGGGTCAGAATGTCTTTGGTACCCAAAGTTTCACGCGTGATGTCGGAGTCAGCAATGCCGTTAAGTAACGTGTCATGGATCATGTGATCGGTGTAGTTGACATCCGAGCCGCAAGAGCAACGTGCAGTAAAGGCGCGTGTGTCCGCCTTGCCTCGAACTCTGGCTGCAAACGATCTAAACGGTTCGTCTCGTAGCTGTCGCATCTGCAGTAATTCGGTCCGTAACACCACAGTAGCTATGGGAATAACTGCCAAATTGCGCATTGCTGTGATTAAATCCTGAAGAGGTTCTGCAACAATTTTGCGCATTCGACTTCAATAAGTTATCTCCCAAAGTCTGACTGGCACACTGGAAGAGCTGGGATGGAGCGGACGCTTCATCTATGCTTGAACCCTGCTTAAAGACCTCCCATCGGCGTAGGAATACGTTTCACTGTTCTAAGGAAACACAGACATCGACCTGTGGTCTCTCGAGCTTTGGACCTCAAACCTGTGCAGCTTGGTCCGGAGCTGGGTTTGCGTTCTGAGAAAATATTGGTGCTGCTGCATGACTGAAAGCATGGCTCTGCAATACGGCACAAGCGATAACCTCTGTAAGGTCATCGGACTTAAATTCACATCCTGGGTAAGCACACGCCACTATCACCATGATGAAACTACTAACAACAAAAACTAACTTTCGTTTCGATCATAAAAAGAGATCACTCATTTTCACTTGAATATAATTACTAGAAAATGACTGAAACGAAATATCTGCAGAAAAGAAATAACGAGTTAAAACAAGCTAAGCGATGACCTCCCTAACTCCAACTTCACGCTCCCGCAACAACCTTAACTGAAAGCTAGCATAGCAGCGAAACAAGTAGCTCGACTATAAAAGTACAAAAAAAAGCAAGACTCGTGCAACCACATCAAAGCAAATAAGCGCGCAGCATACAAGCACAGCATAGTACGTAGTTAAGGAGAAAGGCCACACTTACACACCCACGTGTAGAGTATTGCTAACTTGTGGAGTTCACTTATCCACTGCCAACTCAACTCTACACAAAATCGATCTGCTGATTGATTGACTTGCTTGAAATATTGCCTACATACAAATTCGTACCTTGATTCTTTCACTGATTGCTTGCTCTTTTTTTCCACAATACCAGAAACTAAAAATGCTTAATCTAAAATAAACTAGGCTATTCTTTGCTGCAACAAGAAAGAACTAGTCACCATCACCTCGTGTAGCAGAACAGAATGCCTAAAGCGAAAGTCACCCGGGGAATTCCCGCGATTAAAAATAACGTCCTGCGTATAATGTTAATTATTACAAATAGTAGCGGGAACCGCTACACACTTCCTCCCCGGCAACATGACTTGATCTCAATGGCCAATGCAATCGTGGGTCATTGTGGTCAAGTCATCAGAAGCACGCAGACAAACACAACAGCAAAACACAGAAACGAAGTGTCAAAAACCACAACTGTATGCTACATTGTGCAATGAAATTGACTTAAATCCTTCAAGTTACACGGTGCAGCAGCATAAACCTAACAACACCTATTACAATCATCGAGATAATGATGGCAATGGAAATGATGAGATGAAAAGAGAAGCAAAAGAAAAGTTACGAAAAAGGAAGGTGAAGTGTGAACATCAGATGTGTCGTAATCTCATACACATACAGCGGATTGCATATCAGCATGTCAGACGGGAACTCGGTAAGCAAAACTAAAAATAACAACACAGAAAAATGCAAGGCAGTGTATATGCCAACGGAGCTGTAGTGCTCGTATAAAAATCAAAACATGATGCAAGCAAAAATAAAGCAAGAGTAAGGCGCAGACAATGAAAAGGTTGGCTGTTCTTGACATGACCACCTAAACATGATACACTAGCAATGGTAAAGTAGTATTTACCACACACGTACGGTATGTAATGCCCCTCTTAATTAAAACTTGTTTCCTGATAAGGGGGTGATGAAAGCCTCCAACTTCCGAAACGAAGCGGTCGAACAAAGATGTTTGAAAATTACTGCTCTACTCTCAGGGTCTCCAATCTCGCAATGAGTTTTCATATTGTCCTCGTCCATGGTCGCACAAAGTATTGTCTATTATTATGATCACATGAATCTAATGTACATCTGTGAGTGCTTTCTGATAATCGCAGACACGAAAATTAAGCGCCATGAAAAAATTAGAACGATTAACTTTTTCATGGCGCTTAATTTTTGTGTCTGCGATTATCCGGAGCGCAACAAATTTCAAAAAACAGCGAAACATGCCATTAAATGTTATTGGCCCTCGATTCCTCGAGCACTTTTACATAATCAAATCTGGTACCGGTACTTCTGAAAAAATAATTGGATACCCCGCTCTACACACTTCGATCGCATTCTGCGCTGAAAGTGGTCTCCAATAAAAAACGTTTTCGCGTTATGCGTTGCAGCCCATGTCTATGGGCGAGGAAAATGATTGCATCATTCTTTAGATTATTGTCGCACTAACCACTAACTAGGCCTATAGCTTATTTTGTACCGTGTTTTGATGGTTGGTGCATAGTTTGTGATTCGTGAATTGTGCCTTACCAAGTAGGCTACTACCGGTAACACTACCGTACCATATTGAGTAATTAGATATCTATAGGCCTAATTATTGTGAACCGTGCAGTTTTAATTAAAATTCAACAAAATATAGGGCAGTACTTTCTTTTTGGAACTTTTTTTAAAAAGTATCGACAAAAGTACCGCGGTTCTTTTAATTTCAAGTACCGAGTACCGGTACCGGCCGGTACTTTTAACAAAGTTCCGAGTACCGGTACCGCCGGTACTTTAAAAAAGTACCGTGCCCACCTCTGGTCAGTACCAACGAAACGTCAACAAATAAAGAACCTGACTAGATTTAGTTGAGGTTTATTGCAAAGTCACCGGATGAACGAGAAAAACTCCAAGTAAACAGAAAAAATGTTACGCATCGCAGCACATGTCTAGAGATTTTTATTAATATTTATTAAGAATCAGCTTTGGTTGAAAGTCAAACATTGTCACTAAACGATTTCTGTTCAGGTTTATATCCACAAAATATTGCAGGTTCAGGTTCGATTCGGGTTCACTTGAGTAAAATTTTAAAGGTTCGGGTTTGGTTCACGTTGACAGATTTGAAATATTAAAGGTTCGGGTTCGGTTCAGGTTCACAGATTTGAAATATTAAAGCTTGGGTTCGGTTCAGGTTCAATGATCTCAAATTTAAACGGTTCAGATTCGGTTCGGGTTCACCGAAAAAAAGCGATTTTTACCGGTTCGCGTGCGGTTCGACTCCCTGGCTGTTTGGCATTTTTTGCTCAGCTGGACCTGACAACCCTGGTGTGAAGTGTGAACCAACCAGAGATGTACGCAAACCGGAGTACCGGAGTCGAATCCAGCAGAAGTTTCAATGTTTCAGCCGGAGTCATAAGTTTCCAATTGTTGTAGGAGCAGGATCCGGAGTGAAAAATTACCGAATTCTTGTGATATTTGTTCAAAATTTGGGGTGTCTCTATTTATGGAATAGTATGGAATAGTATGCACCCCTGTCTCCTACGGCTATGCCAGGGATTAAAACATGCTGAGACCCATATCCCCTATTGCCCCAAATGCCCTGAGGCTCATTGGTCCTAGAGCCCCAGTTATGCATCATAGGATATGCCCCAGTGCTCTGAATTAACATCTTATTCCTAGGGCTCATTTACTGCTTCAATCATCCTGTCCTGAAGACCTTTGACTCCTTTTGCCCTAAATTAGGCCTGAGGCACATTTAACCCTGAGGGCCATTCACCCTCAGTTTGACTCTTTATATAGGCCCCTTTACTCTAGTGCCCCAAACGTCCTATCACATTTCTGCTATACTATACCACAGTGCCTTACTTACTATTCCATACTATTCCATACTATGCCATACTATTCCATACTATACCATACTATTCCATACTATACCATACTACTCCATACTATTCCATAATTAGAATGCTCTCTATTTATGGAATAGTATGGCATAGGTTACTATTCCTTAATTAGAGAAACCGCAAAATTTGCCATGATTTGGTTCTGATAATTAGCTTGTTTTGTGCAGTTTAATTCTACCAACATATGGGTATTGATAGATAATTACAGATTTACAGCCCATATTTTGCATCTTGCAGAGCAGCCATAGTATACCTAAAAACAAGTTCTTCTGATGTTAGCAGCAAACCGGTAATGCAATCACTTGGCAAATAAACTGAAATTTAGATGCGGGTAGTACCGGACGATAGACCACACGCGTCAGGCCTAATCTAACCAACTAATTATGACCTGATGACTGGTACATTATAGGCTATACAATTTTAAATTGCTTTTCAACTTTCATGTACCGGTAGCTATTGGTACAGTACGCATCAAAGTTTAATTGAATTTATTTGAACAGTTTCATATGTCCAAAATAAAAATTTAAGTCTTGATATTCAGCAGTGTGTTTATATGAAAATAAAACTTGAGTATCTCTGAAGTGCCTGACTTTCAGAAGGGCATGAGCATTAGCAATTGATCTTTTTCTGCTTCTTTTTAAGTACTTGGAAATGTTACAAATCACTGAGCAGTTGCAGCGCTGCGGTAAAATAGCCTTTTGAACTATATGTTCATTTCCCTTCCTAAACAGACACTTTTGCGGAAAAACAGGAGTCAAACAGGAGCAGGAGTATAAAAATTAGTCATTGACCAGGAGCAGGATCAGAAGTCTGGTAGGTCAAAACAGGAGCAGGAGTCCTAAAAAGACGACTTCGTACACCTCTGGAACCAACACGCGTTTTGCGTAGCCTATAGGCTAGCTTTGTAGTCTAGCAGACTCTAGCTTAAAATGTTTATTCCAGTATTTTGTGATTATTTTTGCCTTGCGCACTGATCACTTCAGCACTGGTATGCAAGGGACAAGGTATTTTTGCACCAGTTAAAAAGTATTTTCACAAAAAAAAGGTATTGTCTATTTTGCTGTTAACGGCAAAATAGCTTTTAGGTCTATTTTGCCGGAAGTGACATTGTGGGTTTTTAAGCACCGTTTTGTGCTCGATTGCTATGACTTACCGATAGCTCAGTGGATAGAGTGCAGCATATAATGGGAAGTACTGCACTAATTTTGGGTTCGCTTCTCATCGCGGCTTCGGTTCGTTTTGCTTCGGTGGCTTCGGTTTGATTCAGAGTCGTGTGACCTGGGGTTAACAATCGGGTTCGTGAAGACAGTAGTATATATAGAATAAGATGTAATATTGGTGTGACATGGGGTTATGTAGCTGCGGCAAAATAGACCTAAAAGCTATTATGTCGTTAACGGCAAAATAGACACTGCCCAAAAAAAAAAAGTTTGTGCAGTGCTCAGAGGTTAGGGAGGGAGCAGTAACACGGTGTACTTATGGTTAGTAATAATGGATACACTGTGGCGATAATCACATAATTGTGAACTTCATCTCCGATATAGTCTGGGCTAGGCTATGCTAAATCACAGTTATAGACAATTGCAAGAAACAATGCATTGTTATACAGCAGTGTCTAACAGCAAAAGAGTTTCTAGGTCTATTTTGCCAACAGTATAGTGTAATGACAAAATAGTTTGTTGGCAGTGAATCGATCCTGGATAGTGTGCATTCCTATGATTGGTAACGGCAAAATAGACACTGCCTTTTTATGCAGCATATATAGAGAAGACAGTAAACTAGAGTTAATCTTGAAAAATGTTTCCAAAAAGATCAAAATATACCGGTATACTTTCTTATTTTCATACAAACAATACCGGTGTATAATGGGGTGAAGTGAACAATCAACCATCCGCAACTTTTCTTGTTTCATGTTCTTCTAAAGCAGAAAGGATTTGGGTTGTAAAGGTAAACCATGGTTGCTTGATGTCGCCTGACATCAGAAAAACAGGAAAAAGTTGTGGACTGTCAATTATACACTGATGGCCAATTATTTGCTTCGTCCTAATAATCAGATATAATAATAGTAATTGATTATGAAAGTGTCTATTTTGCCGGCAGTACCAGTAGATCCTGATTGGTAAAACCAGTCAGGCATATAGCAGTATAGATGCAAGCCAATCAGGATCTACCGATACGGGTAGTCGTTAATTGCCAAATAGATCCTGCCATTAATTAATGTTTTTTACCCGCTAAAGATGTGAATTAAAATTCTTTTGCATTTTTGTTTTGTGAAAAATGACCTAAAAAATTTTAGTTCCAATGTATTGTATTACAAAATTTTTTCATTGTTTTTTAGCATATATAATACTGTTAGGTGTGTACACTTTGTAGAAATACTTTTGTAGTCAGTATGATGCAAGAGGTAGAACACAAGGAAATACCTGTCCCCACTTCTGATGGATCTGTGAATGGTGATGTTGCCAAACCTGCCGAAGTCCAAGATGCTTCTGACTCTGCTACCCCTAGTTTAACAACACCACCTTTGTCCAATGTTGAGCTACCGGTACCTGCTGACATGCCTCAGGAAAAGCCAGAAAATGAATCATCTAAAAATAGTGCTTGGGGTTTACCAGGTTGGCTTAAATCAGCATCTAGTAATCACTTTGTTCAGAAGGTAATGGAAAAAACTCAAACATCAGTTGATAAAATGATCACGATACTTGATCCTGGTATGGCTCCTTATATAAAGGGCAGAGGAGGCATTGAAGTTATTGTGGGCTCTGATAAAGAAGTCAAATATGGTGCTGTCCGTGATGCGTTTCAACACATTTTTGGAACTGCTTCAGTGATTGGACTTCCTGCTCAATCAAACATAGCGGCTCAACCTGTTGGATACTCAGCAGGTTTTAAAGGAGCTCAAGAGCGAATAAAGTCATTGAGAAAAAATGAAGAGATTGATGAAAAGCAACTTTGTGTTGCTATTGAAAATTTTGTGGTTGAACAGTTACCAGATCATTGGTTTGATGTAGCTTGCATTCTTCTTGATGACCCAGAAAATAACATTAAATTTGAAGTATTTTCTCTTGCTGTACCAGTAGATGCTGACATCATTGCTGATATGCAAAAAGCTACTCCTACTGACTATGATTTGCGATGGTCGGGGCTAGCAGTAACTATAGGAGAAACTATGCAGAAGCGCTTACCTTGGGTTGCACCTACAGATTGGCACAAAGCACTGACAGGACAGTCACGAAGAGACATCCTATATTCAGCAAGTTTAGTTTTGGTTGAATTGTATAAACGCAGACTACCACAAAGAACCAATGAGCAACAGCTTTAACTGTTCAATTCTTACAACTTCGTGAAAAGAAAAGGACATAGGCCATTTGAGGCTTGCATTTTTGGCGTGGTGGGTGTTTTTCAAGCTCTTTCACTTATGTATTGTTTTCTATTTCGATAACATTGATTCAATTAGATACTGTAGTTCAGTGATAGTATTTTTTATGTAACAGTACGATATTGTGACATGCCAGAATTAACAAAAAAGGCTTTCAATGTTAATTATTCTAGGCGAAAGACGTTCGGAGATATTACATGGTATTATCATTGATTTTGCCAGAAAGTTTGTTTTCACTTTGTAGTACTATATGCTGTAACCGATGGTAATGTTTAGGTTTTTGACACAATGATATTGCGTTATTTTTGACACCAGCTATCACGTTACACGTTTTGCATTGAGTTTCGTTTCGAATGGATGGTAAGTAACGTTTTAACGTAAAATCTCCATTAAAATTGTGTGTGCAATTGCACAAATTGTTAACGTTAGTCAAGTGCAACATATGTTTATCTTTTAATACGCTAACACTGCAAAATTTTGGTTTATATGCTTTTACTGCTTCTGATTGTTGCCTGAAAATATTGAAATAAACAGCACCTTGAATAGTTGTTGTTAGCATTGAATGAAATTCCTTTTGTGCAATGGTTTTTTCAATGTGCAAGTATTGGGCATGACCGGCTCAGTGTGAGACAATGTTAGGGCATTTAAAATTGACCCTGACACTAACCCTCATGCTAAACCTAGCGTGGGCTCAAAATTTTAACTTAACCCAAAAACTTGTCTTAACGCGAAGTCGAGTTGTCTCACGTCGAAACAGTCTTGTCTCATTGCTCTTAGCGCGGTTTTGTATCATTTTAGTCAGCTCTGATGAAAGCAGCTGTTAAGCTGCTAGAGCATCATTTCAGTTTTATATCAACCAGCTTTCTTTGTGTGTATGTATGTGCACTGCTGTGATGTTGTATAGTTTTAGTGCTTTTGTTGTCGCATTTTTTGTTTTTACATTCACCTTCTCGTCATCGTTTGCTTTTTCTCGCAGGCTAGCGAGTTTGAACTTTTGTTGAAAAAGCTTTTCCAAATTTTATACAACTCAGTGAATTAAACTTTGACGCGGTAGGTCGTCACGGTTGCATCATCTTTGCTAAACATTGTTGTTTCATCTTAAATAAGCACTGTAAAACGATTATTTTCTGCTAGGCGTTGACTAGTTACATTTTTATTGAGTAGTACAGTCGTAACAATCAATTTTTTCAATTGTATGACTTCTTCATTGCGTGGCAACAATATTTTTGTGTAGGCGCAACTATATAACATCTACCTTATAGGCTAAATGCTTTTAGTTGTATATATACGATTTTTTGATGTGCTGTCTCTTTTCTAAAACTCGCACTAGTCTCTCTGAATAAAGCCAAATGGAATGCTTACCACTCTGGTTTTCGTAGCGCTTCATGCCGTTACAACGGCTGTCGTTTTCAGCCATTCTTAAGATCTTGGTTCGGTCTGTTTCTTAAAAGCAGATGTTCGTTATTAAATTTGAAAATATTTTTTGCATTTAGCTTAGATTTTCAATTATATCCTTACAACTTTGCTTGATGATACTACTTCATATTTTCAGCGTGATTGTTGTTCTTTGTTACTCCTCACCCCCAAAATTATTAATAGTTACCTTAAGAGATGTCACACTTTTGCAGTCCACTGTTATGTAGCCTCGAAACCTATTAAGCAAGCTGCGAACATGTGAACTCTATTTGCTTTTTTCGTGTCACCATCCTTTTTGTAAAGTTTGTATGTTTTCGGTTGCTTTAGTGGTTGATAAGTTTAAAGGCTAGCAGTGGATGCTCTCTTAATTTTGACTGGATTAAGGCAATTTGGTTGCCCTTAGAAGGCAAGTAGGAATCCTTAGTTCGGTTAATGAGATGAAAGGTTGTGCTGCATGTATTATACTGTTTTAGTCTGAGTTTGTCCTTTGTTGGGTATCGTTACCTCAGTGAGGTTGGATAGTAAACTGCCATCTGAATGGAAACACGTACCGGTTACGGTGTTTTCTCTAGCGGTGTATGGAGCATTTTTTTTAAAATTTTAGCAGTGTCATAGTCCTTTCTGCTACACATCTTCTCCAACTTCAAAAAATGCCTTCTAATTTATCATCATCGCAAAGAAAAATGTTTTGTGTTGCGAGTTTTGGCAGTAAGTTGGAACTGAAAATTTTAAGGGTACACTACAATAGGCTAAAGCTCAATGATAAACTTATTTGTGTTTTATATCAGTTTGTTCTGCGCATGCTTCAGATTATGGTTAATCAAAATAAGGGACCAGTGTCGACCATGACTTAATGTATGATGAAAGTTGTGAAATGTAAGAATTGGACGTGGCACTGTTGTCTCGATACTTTGTTGAAGAGTCTTCAATATGAAATTATATCGAATGGGTTTCAACTGTATTATATATAAATTACTTCTAAATTGTGTAAGTCGAAATACGACAAGATATTTTTGAGTTATGTTCTACTGTAGTCTTAACAACATGTAGAATGTCCACATCTGAAGCAAATGCACCTGATAAAAACTGTTGTTATTGTTATTGCGACATATTGTAAAAAGCAGTGCAATGAGTTTGCTTGTTAAGGCTTGATAGCGTTGTTGAACAACTGCAATACACATTTCAAAGTGTCCTACTAAACACCGTAAAGGACTGAAACACGGCAAAGGACTTCAAGTTGATGTACTAAACACCGCATAGTACGACAAAGGACCCTAAAACCCTAACCTAATCCTAGCCTAACCCTAATTTAAAGTCCTATGTCGTTCTTTGTTATGGTTTGGTTCCAAATCCTTTGTCGTTGTTTGCGGTGTTTAGTACGTCAATTTGAGGTCCTTTGTCGTCCTTTGCGGTGTTTAGAAGGACCGCATTTGAAAGGTTGTGTGTAAGTGCGTTGCGTCACAAACACGTTGCAAGAATCGCAATACCAAATGCAAGATTCAGACAAGGTTTTTGGTTTATTGCTTAGTATGCTCGAAAGTTAAAGGGTTTTAAAATTGGGTAATAAGAGATTACGCTTCTAGCAACATGGGTGGTCAGTTTTTGCACATATATGGAGATATTGTAATCGGCCTTTTAAAGGCTTACTGATTAAACGCTGTAAAATTCTATTACTAGTCAAGCGGTTAGTGAATCTGAATCCACGACTTTGTGATTGAAAGTCAAGCTCGGCCACCGGGGTATTTATTTCAGTCTTGGTATAGTTTTACCAGCAGAAAAAGTTTAAGTTTTTGAAGCCATTGCTGCAAATTAAGGTGCTTTCTAGCAGTTTTCAAGCCACTGACGCACAAAGTCATGACGCAACATGCATTTGCTGTGCTGTTTTTTTGTGATTGCTTTGTTTTGTATTTGTGCAATGTAGAATGCAAAGAATTAGCAGAAGACATTTTGTGTGTAGTTAATTTAAAGCTTAGCTAGTTGTATCCAAGCAAAATCGTACATTTATAGAAATACCGCTCTTTTAAACTTCAGAGCTACCTCCATTCTTGTCTAGCTTTACACATCTTGGATGACCCGATTTACCAACCGTCATCGCAGAAGCATTAAGGCTTATTGTTTCAAAAAAGCATGATGTAGTGCTTAATGCCAATTTCGATAGACATCTCTTAAAATAAATACGAATTACCTCTAATGAAATTGCGCTTACAAAGATACTAATTTGAGCGATTTTGACACTGCGCGAAAGGGTGCTTAATAGCCTACGCGTATTCAAATTGTTAAATGTCCGGTTTAATTACAAGTCTTATTTTGCAGCCGGCTTTATTTCATTTTGAGTACAGGTAATTCTAGCTAATTTGCTATAAAATTTCGTGAGCATGTCTAATAGAATCGACCGATTTCCACCACTGATTGCAGGCCACTTACTACTAGGAAAATTTTTTGTTGAAATGTTGAACTTACGTGATTAAAATTGGCTGTGGTTACATTAAAAAGTCTTAGGGTGGAAACCTCTTTTCTTGCTAACAAGCATCACGCAAAAATGCAATAATAAATAGTTTAATATAAATTGCTGTTTGCATGAGGTGAAAAGTACAGACTGCAGCAATAAAATTTCTGGTTATTTGCCTCCTGGTGATAAGCCATTACTCCAGTGCTGTCGTTTCTCAATTTCATTAGTGCTTTTTCCGCCATAATTCAAATTGTGCTTTGGATGTTCCGAAGAGGAATGTAGCAGCTTGGTGATAAGCAGCTCTTTTAAGTAGTTTTCCATTTTCTGATTATTGCGTAGATGTTTTTCTGAAAGTCGGTCTTTTGTGACAAAAAAATTAGTCGGTAGTCTATCAATCAGTTGTGCAAAGATTCGTTGAAGTTTTGGAGGGCTAGGAACTCGTAAAACTGCAGGATTGTGTTTGAAAGTGCTCTTTAGATTTTCATCTGTCAGAGATGTTGCCCTAACATTTTGTTTGTTTCCGGCTAACGTTGTGTCGTCTTGGTTTGAAATTTTTTCCAATTCTTTTTGTATCGTTTCAAGCATTTTGATGTCTTTTTCTTTTGTTGGTATCCTCACATAAGCAGATTGACAAGAGTACAGCAAAGAAAAATAAACAAACAGCACAACCAAACGCATCATTTCAGTTAGATTTACTTTCTAAAACAAACATCAAAATAGCTTAAATACCTCTCGATTAATAAAAGTGCGATGGAAAAAAGGGATCATAGCCCACCATGACCCATCTCTCTAAACTCTCTTTTTGAAAATTACTTATAGGATTTGAAAGTCAGAGGCATTTCTGTAACGTACGATCGTGCAGCCAGTTTGCTGAGTTGCTTAGCACATCGCTATTGGTGCGGGACGTTCGGGGTTCGACTCCCAGGCCGATTAAATTGGACACGGTGTCGCCAACAGCTTGCCATCGCTTAGACGTGTCTTCGGAGCTGTGTTGTCCAGGCACTAAACCGTGGAGGTGGGCCCGCTACTCGCAACACGCTTCGGTATAATACTACGAGTATGATGAATTTGATATGATGATAGTGCAGCTATGGAGTGCGTATGCAAGGTCCAAGTAAGCGCTTTCTCCGTTTGACCGTTTCTAAATTTTCGGCTATGCGTAATAATAGATAGGTCCTTAACAACTTTCTATGCGGTGCAGAAGCTATGAAATCCACGATTTTCTCCTAGCATGTTTCCCAAAGCGTGAGTTGAATGGCAGTTCCACGTATACTTTTCATGTATCACGCTACCCTGCAGGAGTACCTGGTTTTTACACCGTCAATTCAGCGGCGCATCTATTGGTGACGTAACCGGGGGGGGGCTAATTTACGCGATTATTTTGTACAATATTGCCTCGGCATGAATATATTTGAAACTTGATAGGCCCACCATTGAAATTAAAACCCAGGAAAGAGCTTATATCCAGAGATTTCTTCTTTAAAATTTTGTTTGTGGGATGGGGGGAACAGAAACTAGAAGCAAGAACCGTGGGTCTGAAGCCCACATACATTGGACATGCCACATGTGGACAGGCTAAATATGGATTGTAGACGTAGGGCCGGATTTACGTATTGGCGAAGCAGGCTGAAACCTAAACCTAGGCCTCGGAGAAAATGGGGGCCTCATCACGAACAATAAAGACTTTTTTTCTCTTCACCAATACTTTCAGTGGAAAACAGAACATCTGAGGACGTGTATACTTTTTTTTGCTCTTCACTATACCAATATTTTCAGTGAAAACAGGATATCTGAGGACGCGAAGATCTTTTTCGCTTTTCCAATTAGTGTGATCAAATAGCCAAGGGCCTCTCATCGTCTATATCCGGCCCTCAGAAGCGTATTTAGGGTTAGGGGCGGAGCCATTGTGCCATGTCCCCCCCTTTTGACTCTCTCTTTTAGTAAACAAGAACAATACTCATGGTGTCAAGTTACTGAAATATGCTAGATTTTTTTGATGGTTTCTGTAGCTTATGGCCAGGAGTGAATTCAGAGGGGTAAGATGATGAGTATGCATCCTCCCACCAGCCATTTTCAAAGACGTTTTTGATCATACAATTTGTCTATAAATTCGAACCTCTTCAGTAGCTGTAAGCCTTACGCCTTAAACACGCATAACACTGTGCAACAAATTTTCAAAAAAAACTCAAGAACAAACAGGTGTGCTTTAGGGTAATTTGTGGTCACTGAGTCCGAATTTGAACTCGTTTTTTTACGTAGACGTCAGGATTTTCCGAAAAAAAGCATTTGAATTTTTGGGTAAAATAGATGCTTTTTACATTTTCGAACACTATTGCCCACAACATATTTATTTAATATACCTTCTAATTAGGTCTTTTAATGAGTTGCAACAAATCTATTATGTTTATAATGATTGTAGTTCCCCTTGTTTGAAAAAACCTGGCATAATTGGTGATAAAATATTCAGATTTCGACCGAAATGTTTCAGTCACTTGGTAGCATTTTACCAAAGCAATTTAGTTATGGTTTAATCATAGATTACTTAGTGGATTGAACCCTGCATTGTGACGTAAAAAGTTCAGTCACGCTTGAACGATAGTGCCAATTTTTTTTCAGCTACAATGGAAAAGTGCATATCTGATGCTTAAAAATGCCAGAAAAGAGTCTTTATCTTCATGCATATTGCATCTTAGTTCAAATCTTTTTAGCATATTTGAGTCTAAGATTGCCGTAATGTTCAGGCACACCGAGCTTAAACTTACGAGCTTTGCAAGGTTACGATAAGCGAGGGAATATCATCGTAAACCGTAGCGTAGCCCTTCCGGTTGAACCGTACAACTATTTTACAGGTTTTCACTGTTGCGTAGCGTAATAGGCTATAGTAGTTTAACCAGTACAATACAAATTTTACCTGCGTTTTCGACACTCTCTTGCCCGTTTAAAAATGGAACTCTGGGAGGACATGTCGCAAGAAGAATTGGATTTATGTTTCATCATTATCGAGACGGTAGGCTACATTATACTGATGGCAGAGTTTTGGTTAATGCAAGTTGCAGAAAATTAGGCCATATCGATAAAAATAATAGTAGTAGTAGTATACGTTAGTAGTAGTAGTTTATTTTTATTTAACGGCCAGAGAAAAACTCAAAAAAGAACAAAAACAGTGGCCGAAAAGAAGGCTACAGCAACAAAACGATATACGTTATAGGCTACCATGCGTAAATAAAAATAGACACAGCCTGAAAAATAAAAAATGCACGGTCGCTGCACCTAGTTGCTCCTTAAACTTAATTCCATTGAAAACCAATTAAGATTTTTAGATTTTTCTTTAAAAAGCCACAGATCTCTTATTAAAATACCGGTGCTTGTTGGCAATGTGTACGCAAGGTTATGGGTTCAATTTCCGCGTCGGTCAAGTCGGACACACTTCTCGCCACTGCTACGCATATTTTTCGCAGTTTGAAGTTGTGGCTCAGGCATCAACTTAGCCGCGGAGATAGGCTCAACCCGCAAGTAGACGTATAATGATGGATTAGAGTTTAAAAGAAAATCAATTTTACGGATTTGTGCCCACCTTTGGTTATCAAGCCTAAAAACCAGTCACTTTTAACCCAATAAACCATACCTAGATACTTAATGTTACTTATAAACAATGTTTTGCCCATATACAAATCCATTAGTTCCCTTAAAGTGCTTGATGTGCTGCAGAAGGCTAAACAACCCTCAATTACTACCTGCAGACCAGCATCAGACTAGCATTTTCAATGGTAGCTGAAGAGAAATTGGCACCATCACTCAAGCGTGACTGAACTTTTTGCAAAATTTCACTGTTGTTTTTGAACTTTTTTAGCTACGCCTATTTGTATAAACAAAAATTACTAAAAATAATTAAAAATCAATAAATGACTATGTTAAAAATTTTATGCAAATTGGTTTCCAAACAACAGAGTAATAGCATGCTAAAAAAAGTGAAATCACTGATGCGTAACGCCTCTTCCTATCCACTAAGTAATCTATGGTTTAATAGCAACATCGTTAGTCTTTATTATAGTTTTTTTTTACGCTTCCACCAACTACAAGTTTCAGCATTATCTAAAATGAAAATAAAGGAGACCAAGCTTTATCTTGGTCTCCAACCGCGCATCCACAATAAGCATAATACGGGGTGACCCAAAAAAAACGGGCCCCAATTCTAATTATTCTAAATACACGGGGCCCGTTTTTTTTTGGGTCACCCTGTACAAACGCTTGATCTTGTCAGTTAAATTGCTTAGATATTTTAGCAGAGTCAATTGTCCACAAATACAGCAAAATGTGTCGGGATCATTCTTACAAGGTCGTCTCTTTTTTGGCATTTTAGCTTCGTATGGGCAAAATCAATGTTTTACTGTACCTGCAATAGGCTACTATGAGTACACTTGTCTTTTATAGCTTGCTTACAACATACTTAAATGCAAAAATTATGATTAAAAGAATATCTGCTGTAGCCAAATCAGTAGGACTGTTGATTTCTAACTACTCATAAGCAACAACAACTGTGACAGTCTGTATCTGTTTAACTGACTAAATCATGGGTGACCAGAATCGCTATTTTTGTATAGATTTAACGGCTCAGATTGCCGAGTGGTAAGAGCGTCCGCTTCTGGAGCTGCAGACTAGGATTTGATTCCGAATCGGGTCAATCCAAAGACTTTAAAATTGGTATTTACAGCTTCCCTGCTTGACGCTCAGCATTAAAGAGACAGTGTGGAGAACAAGCCGGCAAGTTTACTTGTTGCGTCGTTGGGAAATTCACTTAGCGGGATTCCCCCATCCTAGTGTGGTAGACAGATGGCTGGCAACTCCTAAGCGAGCTCGTTACAGCCGCTTGATCGTGTGACCGCTTTCTTGTGATAGGAGGATAAACATGCAGCTAAAATGTAAAATGTCAGCAATATTGCCAAAGATGACTAATAAATCAAGAAGGTAATAATACTGATCAAGAAGAATAATCAAGAAGGTAATAAGCCTGGTAATAAATCAAGAAGAGAAAATTCAGGCCAGCGTTTTCAGATTAAGATGTAAAATACTGAAAAAACCCGACGTGCTAGAAAAAAACTAATTGCATATTCGTGTCCAGCGCTCCCAAATTTACTATAATCAACTCACTTTTTCTTTGAGATTTTTTTTGTGTTGCACAGTGTAATTAAAAATGTGCGAACAAAATGTATATTTGGCAAAGCACTAAGAATTAGGGTCAAAAAATTTAAACACAATTTGCTTGAAAATTATTGAAAAAGCACTAAAATAGCCATTACAGCACGTAAATTTTCAAACTTTTTCCGGGGGAGCATGCCCCCGGACCCCCTAGAGCTTTTCTTGTTTCTTAATCAGCTTCAAATTAGTTCTGCCGAAAAAAATACGCTGGAAATTTATGCCCTCCCCCCATTTTAAAAATTCTCGCTACACCACTGCCGGCCCTGGTTGTAGGTGAAGAAAATCTTGGTCATTGGTTTTGGGCACCCCCACTTTAGAAATGTTTCCGCCATCGCTGGGCGCATCCACAATCAAATATCTCTAAAACGCGTTTAGAAGCTGTGGAGTGGCGTACGCAGGATTTTTCAATGGGGATTTTAGTGACGTCACATCGTGATGACGAAAAGATACTACATTACAATTACAGTAGTTTAGAGGTATTAAAGTGCATCGTATTGTAATGTTTCCCGCCTAAATTGCAGTTAAAAATGATTAAGCTATATAATGCCATAACTAAGGAAACAACAAAGATATTTCATTCATACTTTTGCTTAATGCTTTGCGTTTCATTTAAGGAGAGAAAAGGTTTCACAGAAACTCAAGCTGTCAGGCCGTGGTTAAAAATTTTTCGAAAAAATTTTAGTTGAAATCATTTTTGGGCCATAGGAAGGTTAATTGACTAATGTATAGGCTGGCTAGCTGCCGCAACGTGACAAACTGGGTATACCCAGAAGGTAAAACAAGCAATTCCTTTTCTCCAAAAAGTCTTTTTTCAAGAACCAACATTAATATAAACAACGCATATAGGCTAAACCTTGTTATAAACAGTCAATATACGGTACACTCATTATGAAGGGGGCAGTTTCTCGCTTGAAATTTGAAAAGTGAAGATTTTAGAGCATAAGAAAAAACTGCCCTCCCTACCAAAACGTTTTTAAACTAAAATAAATTATGCGCGAGAGGAATCCCTAATCATCCGATTAAAGTCAAAAGCAGCGTCGATATTATCTAAGCATTTTTCTGCCAAATCACAGCGTCGATATCAGATGTTTTCAAACACATAGGCCTAATCGGGGTGTCTACGAGAAACGAAGAACTCTAGCTCCAGAGATAGTCAGCCTGGAGTACGAAAAAACAATGTTGTCTCTCCCCTCGTTCCGCCCCTAGGCCTCTTCAAATCTTTTGTTGGTCTATGGTCGTTTTTGGCAGTATTTTTATCTTACTTTTGGTACTTAGAGCAGTGGCAATTTAGTTTTTTATATTTTAATAAAATTTCTCAAAAAACCGGGCGATTATAGCGTAGTGTTAAAAGATTTCGCTATCGATGCGGAAGGTTTGGGACTCAATTCCCAGACCGGTCAAGTCGGACACAGTGTAGCCATCGGCTCGCAACCGCAGCGACGTTTCTTTGGAGCTGCGTTGCCCAGGCGCTAAGCCGCGGGGTCGGGCTCTGCCACTCGCTACCACGTTTCGGTACGACAACGAATTTAATGAAACGAATGTAATCAAGATTTGATTTTTTTTTTTAAATTTGTGTGCAGCCATAGTTACTGCAGATACACCGCATTTAGGAAACTCCTACTTCTTAATTGTTTCACGGCAACATCAATGACAAAAATGCACTTCAAGCGAAACACAACAGAAAAGTTGGACTACCGGGTACCGGTAGGCTATTGTAGCATTGCATCGTAATCAGCGCTCGAGTGGTAAAAAAACTTATGGGGGGATGGTACAACTTTTCACGCAGACGTAAGGAGGGATGATCATTGTATTTGCAAGGAAATGGTTTACGCTAAAATGTTTTGTGGGGGATGGTGTTGTTTATGATGATGAAAACATGATAGCAATTTCGGCAAGCTCCGCATGAAGAAAAGTCGGTTCGTTTTAAAAAAGAAAGGTTTCAATTTTTCTGCAAATGTCAAGGGGGAAGGGGAGTGCTGACCCCTGCAAACGTCACTGGGGCCCATCTCTTAGCCCTTGGGTAACACAGAAACGTCGCAGCGGTGGCGAGCCGTTGGCGACACTGTGCCGATTTGACCATCCCGGGAATCGAACCCCAGACCTTCCGCACCGATAATCTGTGCGCTTAACAACTGAGCTAACGGCCGGTATCGGCCCAAAAATCGAATCCAAAACCTCCCGCGCCGATAGCGATGTGTTTAACCTCTACGCCAACTGGCCGGTTTGGCTCAAAATTATGACATCGCAAGCGGAATATCTGCATGCGTTGCAATCGTTCTCTTCCAAGAATGCTTTCTGCGCTGAAACGTTGTCTTGTCCAGCCATAGCCGTTGAGAACAATGTCTTTATGACATCACAATGCGACTCCAGCTTTAGTGCCCATTGACCTTGTCCAGGCTTGCATTTTGAGCGAGCCTGTGGTTCAAGCGCTACACACCCGAAAAGTTTGACTACCGGTATTATTGCATCACAATGAAAATTTCTCGAGATTATATATCGATGGTGAAAATGCAAAACCTCGTATGTGATTTTTCACTGTTTGGAGAAAACTAAAAAAAAACTTTTCAGTTTTTTAGTTTATTGAGATAAAAGCTGGATATTATCAAAAATGCTAGTTCATAAAATTGTCGATTTAACTATGCCAGCAAAGAAATTCTAACCCTTCTCGTTTTAGAGTAATATCGCATACGAGGTTTTGCATTAACAAAAACTGCAAAGACATGTTTTTTTGACTTGCAATATGAGGTTTTGCATTTTACCATTGTAAAGTAAAACTATTATTTCAGTGCTTAAGAAATGTTGTTGACCTCGACAATGACTTCAAGAAAGCAAAAAACATGACTTCATGCAGAAAATGACGTCATTACTTTTTATAACGTCAGAGGGACATCATAATTTACAAACTTAAAATAAAACAAAGGATGATTTCGAAGTTAAAAAATTAAGCATTTTTCAAAATACTGCACGAGTAGGCTATGCTTCAAAAAATTGCGAAAATTATTTTCAAGTGCTATGCTGTAACAAACAGATTACTGCAAGAAATTCAATTGTAAGGGTTGCTGAATGAGGATAACACGCAGTGACGCTGCTGCATTTAACGAATAACTTTATCGCTTGTTTGAGATGTGAGATACAAATTTGGTGAAAAATTACGTCAAAAAAAATCAAAGCTTTATTACATTCGCGGAATTAAGCCGAAGCATGTAACGAGTGGCGGGGTCCATCTCCGCAGTTTAGCGCCTGGGCAATGGGCAGAACAGCTTCAAACTTCGAAGAAATATTGCAGCGGTGGCGAGTCACTTCCATCACTATGTCAAATTTGGCCGGACCGGGGAACAAATCCCAGACCTCCGGCACCGATAGCGATGTCGTTACGACTGAGCTAACCATCCGGTCAAAAAACTTACTTTTCTTTTATGAAATCGGCTTTTCTATGAAATTTTAAAGACGTGAACGAATGGTTGTCGCTCAATAACATCGTCGCTATTATTAACTTTTCCCAACTACTCGAAACTTTTACCAACTGAGCTGCGCCTGCCAGTTTCCATACAAATTGCTCAGCCATAAAGCAGTGATTCAACGCCATCTAAACGAACTCGCAAAAACGTTTTTTACTTTTCCTAAAAAATGCGAAAAAAGCCTGGACTCTTCGGATTTTATTGAATCTTTTGCATTGTACGGAGGGGGGCTCCAACGCGCGCGTCTCCTTTCGGGTCTTCTTCGATACATGTTAAAAGCCTGCGCCGCTCAGATACTACTAGAAAAATCGTACGTTAATGAGGAAAAATTTCTTCCCCATAAATTATCTGCGTACGCTACTGAGTAAAGGCAGGCCTACCATGTGGTGATGGTCATGAGATACCATAAAGGTTTGCTGAAAAAATGAAAAATTTCACAAAAAATTAGTGACATGGAAGATGGAATTTTTTGAATGTTCAGATTTATTTCGAGGAACACTGAACGCAAACGCAAAAATACTCGTATGTGTTCCGTAGAGACTGCGAAATGACCGATTAAAGTCGTTTAAGTCAAGCTGTCACCCGGAAAGCAGCAATCCAGGGGCGATTTAAGTTATTACCAATGTAATTACGAGCTGCGTTATAATTATATAGCTGAAAGGTAAGACAGCAAAAAAATCAGCAAAATATAAATAGTTTAAGGAAAAATTGGAACAGGATTAGTAAAGTAGCACACAATCGATACGCTTTTGATTTTGGGTTTTGATTTTCCATTATTATGTCATAATTGCATCGAGAATTGAGAATTTTTGTAATTATTTACATCTGCTCCCGAAGGGAATACATTATCATAAAAAATTGTCGCCGAAATCAAAGTTTTGATGAAATAAGAGGTTTTGCACTTTCAAAAAATGTCAAAAGTTGAATACGAGGTTTTGCATTTTGGGCGATGACGTCATTTCGAAAGCGAAATGTCTCAAAAAAAGTTTTTCAGTAACTGAAGAATGAAAAAATAAGCAACTTAAGCGAATAAAAAAATTTTCGAAAATTTGCACATACGAGGTTTTGCATTTTCACCATCGATATGCAATTTGATACAGAACAGAAAAACACAATCTCTGTATGAAAAACCGCTAATTGGTCCAAAAAGAGCGGTTTTTAATTTTTTCCACTCGTCAATGGGGGGAGGGGTTTGACCCCCGAAATCCCCCCATGCGTACGCCACTGAAGCTGTGTTACAAACTGCAACCTAATTTTTTTGTTTATTGCAAAATAGCCTAATCGTATCCACCGTTATTTGACTGCATTTCATACAGACCTACCCTGTATACGATACTGTCGTAAACTAAAACTTACGCTAGGTTTCCAGGACGAACTCTTATTTCGACTTGCGGAGCTGAACCTTTTGCAATCCCACTTTCTCGTATCTGCATCTCATTTCTTTTGCAGCAATGCTTATATAGCATTTTCAACTCATTTACATCAAAAACAACATCCGAAACTAATTGAATTAGACAAAACGTGAAACGACGTAGCGATTTTAATTGTTTAAATTCGGTGTCTTGAAGAAACGGTCCCAATGGCGTCACAAGAAAAATTATATATTGCCGTTTTCCTGTTTTTAACGACAATATGCCGGAATCGTTTGTCGAGTTCAAGAATATTTTTAAAAGCTATCGTCATTTTTGTTACACTACACTACGCAAATCACGTAGGGTAGAATACTGAACTGTATTTCTTTTCATGTCATTTTGTGCTTTTCTCTATCTATTTTTTCAAAACTGGAATATTGACGAGGCAAAAATAGGCCTGTCTATCCATTAAAACTAAATTATGCGCTATGGCGTGCAGTAGATATATTTCAAACTATTTGTTTTTATCTGCGCTACGGAAGATAGCGCGACTTGAATCTCATAACGCACAGATATTCAGGCATAGCAAAAAATTTAAGTTGCTATTCTGTTTTATCTCATTTCTAGGTTACTCTGGCCATATGAAAAGTTACTTAATGATACGTTTTCTAACGTATACAAAAATTTTTAAATTATTGAAGTTGTGGTTTATTTCCTTTCTGATTTCACTGGTCGTTGCTTTTTTATTTCCTACATACATGCTACTTACACTCACATGCAAATGTAATGTTACTAATGTAGCCTACCTATATGTTTATTCCCGTCCCTATTTTTTTGAAGGCTTTACTCTTTTCTATTTGCTGATCTTTACAGAGTAGAATGTACGTATGTAGCCTAATGTATATATTTACGCAGTCACGGTCTATAGCTATGACTAGTGCCTACTATTCTACAAGAGTGCCACTGAAAGGGAACGCCCAGTGGTAGGCAGTAACTAGTTACAAAAGTAACTAGTTACTGAGTGCCACTGAAAGGGAACGCCCAGTGGTAGGCAGTAACTAGTTACAAAAGTAACTAGTTACTTTTTTAGTAACTGCAACTGCAACTAAGTTACTTTTCTGCAACAGTAACGGAATTTGTAACTCGTTACCACTTTAGAACCTCAAAAGTTACAGTTGCAGTTACTTTTATGGGGCATCTTCTTCCGTTACAAAAATCGAAAAAAAATTATTTAATTTCACTCCATTCGTAATAATGAACTTGGTTCTTTGACGAGCCCACTGAAACTGAGGCCGAATTGAAAAGAAAAATGATCAATGTACTAAACAAGGCAACCGACAATGCTTTAGATGAGTGGTTCTCAAACTTTTTGTGCCATTGCCCCTTTACGGTACTCTGCACACCATCATGGCCCCCACGCCCTAATAAACTTGTGTTGTAATAAAGCTCGCAAAGGCGAGAGCTACTGATGAATGGGCATTACCCAATTCGCAAAGGAAAATGCGGTGAAAAGCAAAAAATGGTCTTACGTGGTTCATGAGCTATCGCCCCCTTTTCGCCGCTTTCGCCCTCTTTTGCTTTTTGCCCTCAGGTGCTTCTCTTTCGCCCCCAAGGAGGCGATATTGCCCACTTTGAGAAACACTGCTCTAGATACTTCGACAAGTAGTGACACCGACAACGACCGTGATGCAAGTTCCACTTGCTTAGGTGACAGTTTTTTGGCTGTTTGTTCACACAATCAAAGCGACGAAGATCCAGCAATGTCGATAAAGTACAGAGGAGTTTCTTTTCGCCTCGCCCTCACAAACTGTTAATGCAAACGCTTTTATGCACGAAGAACTTATGGAACTTTTAATTCATTGCGATACTGCTCTTCCTTCTAGTCATGAGCGTATTTAGGGTGAGTCAAAAGAATAATCCCCTTTTGATTTTGCCTTTTAGTAAAAAAGAACAAAATTAATGCTGTCAAGTGACTGAAGTACCGGTATGCCGACTTTTTCGATGGTTTCTGCAGTTTATGGCCAGGAGCGGATCCAGGGAGTAGGATTAGGGGTAAATAGGCCTATCCTCTTCACCTGGCATTTTCAAAAATATTTTTGATAAGTACAATTTTTCATAATTTCGAACCTCTTCGATAGCAATAAACTTTACGACTTAGTCTAAGCACGCATAATCAAAAATGTGCGAACAAAATGCATCATATTTGGCGAAGCACTCACAATCAAGGTCATAAAATTTAAACAAAATTTGCCTGAAAATTATTCAAAAAGCACTAAAACAGCCATTACAGCATGTAAATTGTTTTAAAATTTTTTCGGGGGAGCATGCCCCGATCCCCCTTGCGCCTTTCTTGTTTCGCAATCAGCTTCAAATTAGTTCTGCCTTATAAAAACTACGCTTGAAAAAAATGTCGAGTTAGTGAGCCTTCCCCTCTTTTAATATTTCTCGCCACGCCGCTGCTTCTAGTGCTGCAGTTGAACGGCTTTTTAGTATTGAAAAAGACATTTTAAAGCCGAAGTGCTGCGG
The DNA here is from genome assembly GCA_964006365.1 of Trididemnum miniatum. NCBI lineage: Eukaryota > Metazoa > Chordata > Ascidiacea > Aplousobranchia > Didemnidae > Trididemnum > Trididemnum miniatum. The sequence goes on from OZ023246.1 coordinate 10,317,296, forward strand.
GCTTGGTGATATATAATCACTTTGAAATGCTATCGTTTTTGAAAGGCAATCAATTGTTATTACCGCAGCGTTTATCGTATCAGAATCGTAGCCTACTTCCGTTTGGTTTCAATATGAAGATGAATGATTTCGGTTTGAATACAGACCGTGGAGCTCTAGACCTACATGTTAAGAATTGATACTTTTTTTGGTTTTGCGGCATGCAAAAAAGTAACTGTAATTTGTAACTTAACTGTAACTATAGTTACTTTTTTAAATTTGTAACTGTAACTGTACCTAAGTTACTTTTTTTGCGAAGTAACTTGTAACTGTATCTAGTTCCTTTTTAAAAGTAACTTGCCCACCACTGGGAACGCCTATGCCAGGTATCGCAACATAGACGACATACGTACCGGTATAGCCTATATTTAAAGACAGAGGTGGGCACAATTTCGTTAATCGTTAATTCGTTAATAACAAAACTAACTTTTTCATTAACTAGTTAATTCGTTAAATTTCTTTTTGAAATTAACGGATTAAATTAACCTCCGTTAATGCTTGATAACTTCCGTAAAATTAATGTAAACGCTTAATTCTCTTATTGTTGGTTAAGCTTGACATCGATAAACTAGCAAAATACGACCAATGAGGCCAAAAAGCGAGATAAAAACAAAAAAACATATTGCTTGTGAGCAGAAAAATTGCTTAAATGCTTACACAAACATTGACATTAAAAAATTTTAAGCTTTCTTGTAAAAAGAAATGCCGTTTTAAGTCAAAATTAACGATTTAACAAATTTAATTAACTTTCGTTAATTGAAGCTGAATTTAACGAATTAACGTTAACGGAGATATATAACTGCGGTAACGACTTAGTGGTTAACGAAGCTAACGTTTTGCATTGACTTGCCCATTTATGTTCAAAGATCATTTTTTCATGTAGAAATATTTTTCCTTTTCGCCGTTTAAACCAGATAATTTCGGCTTAGGCTTGTACATTAGTGAAATACATGTATCAGGGAAGATGACCTAGCTGAGCATGGAGCTCGCAAAACATATGTAAAGCCCAATGCAGAATCCCCTAAGTCCCGCATGTCTGTCAGAGTGTCAGGTCACCTTAAGTAAAATTATTCGCTAGATGATGCTAAAGCGCACTATATTCTGCTTATTCACGGCCATCTGCTGTTCAATCCACAGCATCTTCGTTGTCGTTTGCTTATTGCTAGCGGTGGCGTAGCCAGCGTAAATTTTGAATCGGAGTCAAATTACCATTAACTTAATAAGGATATTGCATAAAAATGTTTAAATCATATTTCAGATTAGAGTTCAGCAAAACAGAGAGGCTAGAGAGTTCCTGTGCCCCCCTCCCAACAAGCCACTAATTGCTAGTGCTTACGTTACAAATAATATTGAGCCAGGAATACGCATGTCGATAATGCCAGCTCGACTTGCCGCAATGTCACAACCTTTTTAGACACTATACCACTCAACAGCAATTTGAAATCTTGCAACGGCTCGCCAACGCTGCGACGTTTCTTCGGAGCTGTGTTGCCCAGGCCCTTAAATGCGGAGATGGGCCCCGCCACTCATTACACGCTTTGGCGTAATACCGTGAGTATGATAAATATTTAACTTTTGTTTTGTTTTATTCTGTTAGATGCTAATGCACAAACATAACAGCATAGACTGTTGAATATACAGCAGAATACAAAATGGTTAATTTCTATCTACCCTGTCCACATCTCCAATTTATGTGGACTTTAAGCCCACATTGACGCGGGCCTGTTGCTGTGGGCTTGATGTCATAATCATTTTTTTCAATTATGACATCAGAAATTCAATTGTGATGCAGAAAGCTCACAGCTGCAAGCCCACATTAATGTGGGCTTAAAGCCCAGATAACTTGAACATGTAGAGCAGGGTAATTGTGAGTTCTTGTTTTACTGTAATAAAATACTTCATCGCGCGCTACGGAAAAACACAATAATGAAATTATTACGATAATTGGTTAGCCCAGTTGCACATCGTTATTGGTGCGGAAGGTCTGAGGTTCGATTCCCGGGTCGGTCAAATGAGACACAGTGTCGCCAACGGCTCGCCACTGTTACGACATTTTTTCGGAGCTGTGTTGTTCAGACGCTACACCGCGGAGATGGGCCCTACGACTCGTTACACGCTTCGGCGTATTACCGCAAGTATAATGAAGATTTGATTTTTGTCATGCACATTAGAATAATTCAACTAGTCAACAACGGTTCCGCGGAAGATAAGCAGAAAATGCTGAACCCGAAAAGTTGTCTAGTCGTAGGTCTATAATGTAGCATCAAAAAGCGCGGTGTAAAAAAACGCGAGTCAAAATTTTGCGTAAAATCGGTGTTGAAATTTTTAATTGTACAAAATTAATAATTATGAAATTTGTCGAACTAAATTTGTAGTATTTTACGTCTTCCGCTGCAAAACAACGAAGCTCTTTACGCATATATAGCAGCGCGTGTAACGCTTAAAGTCAGTGTGATCGTAAAGTCAAAAGCAGAAACATGATCTCCGCAGGAAATTTAGATGTTTGATATTGGGAAACAATATTGCTTGCATTTTTCAAAGCAAAGCATTGAAGAACTTGGAAACACTTTCAGCAAAAAAGAGAAAATTTGCAATGGTAAGTCGTAGGTGTATTTTCATTAAATGAAACTAAATTTGTGCTTGTGCTTTTTCATTAGTTTAGCGAGATATTTTGGTATGAAATTAGTGAACTTGAACCGAAACACAACTTAGCAAAAGCATTAATTAGTAATGCCATACAAACCAACCATGAATTTGACCAAATACTGCTGTTGGGGGAGAGTAATTAGCCTGTCATTTTCTGATATCTTTTTGTCCTAAAAAATCGTTTTCAAGCTCTTTTACATTCTCTAGCTTTTACTGAAACTTTGAAACCAGCATACAGTATTATCACACAAAAAAGTTCATGTATAGGTTTCTGTAAATTTGTTGTATTTCGTGATTCGGTTACATTGTCAATTAAGTGGTGAACAGCTGTTTTCAATGAAGAAACGGAGTTCTTGAAGTCTTCCGGTTTTCGGATTTTTCCAATTTAAGATCTTTCAATCTCCAGCTATCCTCATCCGGCACCGATCTTTTTTTGCCTCCTGGATACAGATCATAACTCCAGTGCTGTCGTTGTTCTGGTTTTGTTATCGGATTTAAAAGATCTTGTTCAGAATTCGCAATACGATTTTGGTTTTCCGACCCTAAGAGTGAAAATGGGGATCTAGAAAATATTTTCTTTTGTTTGTGACTAGGCAAAATTCTGTTTTCTAGAATGGAAGTGAAATCACGTGGAGTTGAATCCGAATTTTTGGCGGATTCGATACCGTTCCAATCTTGATCCGATGAAGCCCCGATCCTTTTGCTATTTTCAGCTTGTTTTATCCAGCTTTGAAGCAGTGCTCTCAGATCACTGTCTTTGTACACGGATTTGAAATTTGTCAAAAAATCCGTCACATCATCATCACTATTATCTCGGAGCAGAGATTGTAGGTTGTTGAGTTCATCATCAAGTTTATTTTGATACACAATATGTGCAGAGTTGGCAAAATAAACACAAAAAGTACCAAATAATATCGCCAATGAAAAAACAAGTTTCATTTTGTCAAACTTCAGTTTTTCTACAATAAAATGACAAAATATTATCAAACCTGCTTTTATATCGTTCAGGACCTTCTCAAAATTGCAATAAATCAATGTTACTTCACTGAAATGCGTAAGAACACTGACATCATGAATATCTAATTTCTAACAAAACTCTAATATTGTGAAGTAAAAACGCAATAATTTCAAAATTGACTCACTAATAAAATTATTGCATTTGAATTTTCGATTTTGGAAAGAAAAAGTAATAAATAATTGATTTTAGGGCCTACGCATCAAATGCTCCAACGCTATACAAACTAAATTATTTCACAAATAAAACAAACTAAAGAGCAGATCTGTAACCTTAAAAATCAAGCAGGTTGTCCACTGCTAATGAACAGAATCTCTAATTTTTATTGTCAGTTTTAGCATTTTTTTTGCAATGACACTAATGAAGTCGGGTGAAGCACAATCAATATTTTTGATTATCGTAACCTGACAATATTCGATAACTTTTGTATTCATCCTCAGTTGGAACAACACCATACTAAAATGACTTGGAAAAACACCAAAACAATCGATAAAAAATGAAGAGAACAAAAAGAAAATTCAAATCAGCATCACCTTGAAAAGAGTAGGTTGAAAATATTGCACACATTCTGAAATACCTTAGAGATTTAATATACTTTGGGAAAACAAAAAGATCACCACAATAATATGACGTGTTCTTAACTGCAAAAAGTTCGCACTACTTCGGCTTTACAGGTTTTATTTGTGCAATTTAATGACTGACACATCCACCGCTCAAAAAGGCTAGAAAAACGTTTTGCACTTCTGGTACCAAAACTAGGAATATCGCACTGCAGAAGAATAACAGTCTATTTACGGAAGTAAGAGCCAATGATATTTGAAACATCTGAGTATTTTCACGACGTTCAATTTTTTGTTTTTTACATCAATAACATTGACAATGAATAAAATACAAATCAAAATGTCTTGAAAATGTTCAAATGTCATCGTTTCATATTTTTGTAATTAAACTTTTCAAATTCATAAACTACACACAGTTTCTTTCCACATTTTTCTTTCTACTAATTGACATCAGCCCACCTACTACCCAGCCAAAGCTTTCTGAATGAGATTAACTTTTGCCATTTTGCAACAAATTTGGGTTGTTATTTTGGAATGAATGAGTCTGCTTTAGTTGAATTCCATATTTTCATGTAAGCCTGGAATTCAGCTTAAAAATCCCCAAATAAATGTTAAGGAATATTGTGTGACAACCAGTTTGACGTAGATTGTGTTAGTTATGACCCTAACATGACATTTTGATAATAATTGATACACTTATTTGTTTGAATATTGTAAGCTGCTCTCTGCTAATTTTACTTTTGACAATGGAATGGGTAACGTCTCTAGAAACGCTACGTAATTCAAGTGTTTTCAATTCTGCTGGCTGCGTGTTTTCTACTAAAGCTTTAGTGAGAAGTTCAAAGAAGTGAAAGAAAGTGAAAGTTTAGTGAAAAAAGAACGATAAATAACTAGTAGGTCTACATTTGGTATTTTTTGAAAGAACAAATCCAAATCAAATCTTCATTATACTCGCGGTATGAATCCGAAGCGAATAACGAGTGGCGGCGCATATCTCCGCGGCACAGCGCCTGGGCAGCACAAAAACGGGCCCGGAATCGAACGCAAGTCCTCCCGCGCCTATAGTGATGTCTTTAATCACTACGCCAAGCGAGAGCGAACGGTTTCTTGAAATCGAAAAGTTGTTCTTTTTAAAAAAGTTTGCGTTTACATTTGCAGAGATAGTATACAGACAAGTTAGTAGTTTACACCCACTCGCAGCATGCACTAGGTCAGGGGTGGGCAACCTTTTTCGGTCTGGGTGCCAAAATCGGCTAATATCAATCGCCAAATTTTTCCGCGTGCCAACTAACGTGTTTTCCACTGAAAATATCGCTGCAGAGCAAAAAAAAGTCTTCCCGTACTCAGATGTCCTGTAAAAAAAAATAAAAGGACCGTATGTTGATCAGTAAGACTTCTGCTGCTGCATTGCCGTAACTCATTTCCATGGCCTCGCTCGTGTGCTAGTATACGGGCTAGCGTGCCAAGTTTGGCACGAGTGCCAAGGGTTGCCCATCCCTGCACTAGGCAATTAACTTCAATCAACCATTTTTTTACGACGTGGTCTGGTGGTACTGCACTAGGGTTACTGATACTTCATGACTGATCCGTTTCATGCCTGGGGCCAACCGCACTTGACATTTAGGTGGCTGGGCAGCTGCTGACTTGAAGAGCGCTAAGCTCACTTCACGGTCACCTTCAATTGTTTCTAAATTTTCAGTTCAATATAACTTTAATATAAACTCAGTTATTTAATTACTTACACATTTCCACCAGCGCTTCACGAATATATTTTTAGGGCTTGTTTTAAAATAAGAAAGGTGGTAGTCTTAGTCTTTGTGTCGTCTCGTCCGGATGCAAGAAGATGAAAAACATAATGGAAAACTATACAAAGATAAAAAAGAAAGCAACAGAACGAAATAGTAAGTAAGAATTGAAAGATAACAATAGCTTTAATTACGGTACCTAGTTTTCTTTTTTCTCTGCAATCTAACTTTCTTTTCTTCAAAAAATATCACTGAGCCTAAACATTATTAATCAAAGTATGATATAAAGACTCTAGATGTTGTGTTGTATAATTATATCGTATGTCGCAAGCTGGGAAAACTTCAACAATCGTTCTCGTCTGAGCAATCCGTTCTCCACTACAGCAACTTTCGATTAAATCATCAAAGTTGATCATCAAATCATATGCATATGATTTTCATATTGACTCTATGCAAGGACAGAGTTTCAATTCGTTACGGTGTCATAAATCAATATTTCCTTATAGATCAATAAATTAATTGAAATGAGAAGCGGATATTATCGGATGCATGGCATGCAGACTTGATGCAATCTATTTTTGAATATGAACATTATCGCTTTTAAATATTTTAAGTCCTTTTCGGATATCCCCCAACGCCCTCAAAGGCTAGTGGGTCTAGAAAAGCAAGTAAGCAAACTTTATCTTTATTTCCGTGGCTTGAGGTTATGTTAGATTATCACTTATCTTACTAAAACCACTGTACTTGATTTTAAAAACTTAAAATAATTCGATTTCTGACCTGCTCGTCTGCCAATACTCATTAGATTATGAAGTTTTTACATCATTATAATTATTGAATATCGATTGCTGCCGAGTTCATGATTGTGTCTAAATCAAAATTATTGTTTTGAAGGAGTTTTTGTTTCATATTCATATTTGATGGAATATTACAACACAACCAAAAAGATAACTTCAACCTTGTTCTTGAGACTGAGCCGGACAGCGATGGAAGTCGGGTCAGGTTCGGGCCGGGTTTCGGGCTTAACTTTCCAAAGAGAAATCGGGCTCAGCCGGGATCAATCGAGGGCACAGTAGCTAATAATTTTTTTTCATTCGGACGTATTTCTCAAAACTAAATTCTTTTGCACCGAACGGCCGAAGTGACTCTGCGTGAAACTATCACTTCTTGGTTGCTATCTCCAGAAACCGTGGAGGCACTAGAACTACTGAATTCTGCTTACAGTACAATTGATTTATTTGTGTGCTATTGTTTTATTTTTTTCTAAACAATAACACCTTAACATCCAAATATCTAGCATAGCCTACTTAATGAACAGGAAAAACTACTGTTGGACCGAATCGGGATTTCTTATGAGGCCTCGCGGTTTCGGGTCGGGTTCGGGCTTACTTCGTCGGGTTCGGGTAGGGTTCGGGCTGAACCAACTCGGCCCGATTCCATCTCTGGAGCCGGAAACTTTTTGAGGAGAATAAAAAACAAATGAAATGCTTATCTCTGGTCATAAACTACAGTGGCATGGCCAAGCGGCACCGCGCGCAGGTGACAGATCCTATGCAAGCGGTTCGAGTCACGGCTAGAGCCGATCGCATTTGACATATAAGTTATACCGGGTGGCTGCTGACTCACAGAGCGTAGTTTTCCTTCCTTGCGGTTGAATTTTCTGTACAATAATTAGAAATAACCTCAGTTATCGTGCAGTTTTGTACTTCTCGCAGTATCAAAGCAACATTGCGTGAATATTGTTAAAAATTTAGAAGCGGACGGGAACTTGTATACTCGTTTCGCCTCTATAAACCGCCAACGAGCTCTCAAAAAATATGAAAGAATTTCTCAAACTTTCGTCTCAAAATCATGAAATTTGTTTGAACTGGGCCCAGGCAAAATAACGCACGTAAAAAACAGCCCAACATGGGTTGGTCAATCGGCCCAGTAGCGCCACGCATAAATTACAGACTCTTTGTCACGGGTTTGATTCACGGCGTTTTCGATCTCATTTATCACCCATGGGGGGTGACTTCTGGCTGCAAAAGTGCAAGCTCACCTCGCATGCTTATTCACTGCACTGCTGAACATTTTTTTCAATGCTTTAAAAATAACTTCAGTTATTTAATTTTATACAGTATCAGCAAGAGCAACTCAAACTTACAAACCTGAATCTTTGTGACCTATTGTGAAGTGCATGAGAAACTTGAAACACAAAGCGAATTATCTGTGTCAAGTTGTCTTGCATAATTCAAATTCAAACGTTTGTCGATTTAAAAAGTTTCGGTGCTAAACTAAATATTAATGATTTACAAAAAATCAACTAGAGAGTTTTAGGTTCTATTTGAATCTGAAAGGAATTTAATCATTTTGAAAAAAGGAAGTTTTTGAATTTTTTTCAAGTTTTATGCTATTTGTCTGATGTATATTGTTTGAAAACACAAAACAGATGTTAGCTTTGTCCATGGTTGGGATCCAGGTGTTTTTGTGAAATATGGGAAGGCAGATTCGAGCACATTTTATCTGACTACTACAACTTCAATAAATCGACATTTTCCTTATGGGCCTGCTCAATGAGAAGTTTCCATCGACTTCGACCTGCTGTGTCGGAGTCACCAACAGTTGAGATATAACTTCAGCAATGGGGTGTCATAGAGCGGAGCAGCGCTGTTTCGGACTACTAGCCATTATCAGCGAAGGTACAGCAGGAAAACTACGTCGTCCTACTTTTGTACTTCGGCCTCGAGAGGAAATTTGACGAAAGTGTTACGTAGTTACTTACAACAAAAGTTAAACTTCTTCGGGTATTTAAATCCGGAGGGATAATTGGCTCATGCAAGGTCAACCATTCTGAATAATGAATGCACCTCATTCGACATGAGGGCTTGTAGCCCAAAACAACTTTGTCCCGTTCTATGGTAAGCCAAAACTTCCTCGTTCGAAAATCTTCTACTCCTTTTCAAAATTGGGCGGGTGGTGACGTGGAGGAGCGATGGTGATGTGCACAAAAATTGTTCATGGCTTAAATTTTCGAAATGTATTTCAATTACTATCAAACATGTTGATGCATATTAAAGCGAAAACGTTCAAGTTTCGCAAAAATTTAAAATGAAGAGCTCTTGAAAGAGTTACTTCATCAATCTCATGAAGTAGCGAGTTTTATAGCTTTTTCGATTCCATTATCAACTCAACTACTATCGAGTGCTGTTGAAACGCTAAAAAAATTTAAGTGGTTTGTTTTGGGTTTTTCAACAGCTTTTAAGATTTCGCTGGAAAACGCTGAACCATAATTTCCAGCGATAATGCTGTGTTGAAGGCATTGAGAATTAGCCCACGAGAAAAGGAGTAAAAATGCGTGACGAAAAACCAGTTATTTCGCTGTAAAAATCGGTAAGAAACTTTTAGGCCAGGCAGCTGAATCGTGTGTGGTTATGATGTTCATATATACACGCACCGGTAACAAAGTCATTTACAAATACAATGACTGTGAATGCATGTAAGCTGTACGACATTTTAATCTCGGCTAACAAGCCCCTTCTTGCCCCCAACTGCCAACTCTCAAGTTTACAGAGTCGCATCCTAATCAGTTTTAGATTTGTATTAAGTTATTGAAATGTTAACTTTGATTAGTATTGAGTTAATGAATGGCATAAAAATAAACAAAGATAGTAGTAGTAGGCCTAGTGTCTTTTATTTCTGCACCGTCAAAATAAATAGAACACAGCAATATAGGATTTCAAATGCAAACGAGCACAGAAAAGGGAAGAAGCAACAAAACGATCAACGTTGTAACATGCTAGCGAAAATGAAACTTGAAGATGAGGGAATTAGTAGGCACGGTCGCAACACCCGATTAAACTAAAATAGGGTAAGAAAGAACAAACAAAAAGCAAACACATGACGATGAGATATAAAAAGACACTGGAGAGACCACAGCTCCAACATTGCTATGATATAGTGCAATGGTAGGAACCATAACAGTGTACGGCATTTCGAGGTTACTCAATGTCGTCACAGTGCAACTAGACTAACACGTAGAGACCTAACCTAACCCCAGACCAAGCGCCGTTGAGACCATGGAGTAACTACAAGAGGCCAGACAGGCAAAGAAATCTACCAAAAAAAATCCTGTCCAGCATGACCGCAGATTTACAACTATCACTAAAGAGATAAAAAAAAGGTTTATCTCGTAATTAATTTTAAGATCAGATACATTGACGTGACTGCTGATTGCTTAGGCTTGGCTGATCGATTTGCACTAAAGCCTTAATTTGTAGCTCAAAATCTGTGTGTTGGCTCGTTGTAGATGAGAAGCCATGGATTCAACCACTGCTGTTGCTATTACAGTGACAACAAACAATGGAAGCACACATCTACTTCCAAGTGCGCATATTGAAACAGCTGACATTGTTGTGATTGCTGTGTACTTTGCCCTCATTCTGCTTGTTGGTATTTGGGTACGTATACACAAAGTGCATCTTAAAGGGGTTCGTGGTCGGACAATCACTACCTAAAAATGTCTTTGTTATGTTTTCAGGCGATGTGCAAAACCGACCGGTCCAATGTCAGTGGCTTCTTTTTGGCGGGAAGAAATATTACTTGGTTTCCAATTGGGGCAAGCTTATTCAGCAGCAATATCGGAAGCGGACACTTTATTGGATTAGCAGGAACAGGATCCGCTGCTGGAATAGCTGTTGGCGCCTTCGAATGGAATGTAAATAGGTTTTTTAGCGTCCGTTTTTAGTTTTTACATTCGGTTTGTTTTCCTGTTAGTCACGTGATTGTCAAGTTTCAAAGCTCTTTTCGTGTTAGTCACGTGATTTTTTAAAGTTCGAAAACATTACAGCTAGAATTAATCTTATTTTGCGTGACGCCAGAGCGATTGTGCTGGCGTGAGAAATGTGAGGCTACACAGCAAATTTTTCACATAAACTTAGTCCTTTGTTTTGCATACGTGACAAAGCTGAGGAAATGCAGTTCTGCTGTACTTTAGTGGTGTTGCATTGCCAAACTTATCGAAATAAATTTTACGACCTAAATTCATGCACTCTTTCCATATGAACAATGCCTAAATTCTAATAGTTTTCTTTACGACTTCACTATCAAAGAACAAAAAATGCAAAGTGCACCTTTCCCGAAACACTCCCACAACATAGGTAAAAAAAAAGCAGAAACAAACAGATGCACTGCAGTTATGCCGTTATTTCAAGAAAGGTTAAGGCCCTGGATGACCGGATGGTAATAATTCTAAAATTTTGCTTTTTCAAATTGCTTGTAGCCTGAAGTAAGACATATTTGACCAAGATGTATTTTAAGAATTTTTCATTGGTTCAAGTTTGATTGTGTTCTTTTTTTCTCTTTGCTTTTTCAGGCAATGCTCACTTTGTTTTTTCTCGGTTGGATTTTTGCTCCAATTTACATCGCAGCTGGAGTTGTAACAATGCCGGAATATCTGAAGAAGCGATTCGGAGGAGAGAGAATTCAAGTTTATCTTTCTGTGTTGTCGCTTCTCTTGTATATTTTCACCAAAGTCTCGGTAAGCAGCGAAGTTAAATATTCATGAAATGCAATATTAGGATAATTGTACAGTCCTTAACTAAGGCTAATGCCAGTGGCGTAGAGAGAAATTTTTAAAAAGTGATGCATAAACTACTAAAATCATCTAAAGAGTCTGATATATTTTAGTCGCTTGGCGACATTTGTTCTTCTACAAACGCAAAGTCAAACGGAGGTCATGGCACAACGTCCCCCTCCCTAAATACGATCCTTGCTAATACGGACTTTGGGGTTTCATCTGCTATCAAATATTTTTATAGTTTTTGTGCAAACTTTCTCTTCTGCTTGCAAACTACTGTACAATGGCTTAACAGGTCTCTTTCAACAATGTGCCTCGTAGAATTGGAAGTATATTTTCATAGAATTAAGTATGAAATATTGAAACTATAAGGAAGCAAATGCGTTAAATAACCACAAGATTGTTGAAGTATCGTAAATTTACAGAAGTGGGTTCTACGAAGCTGCAATTAACTTTATATTTAACGCTTAATAGGAAAAAAATTCTGGAAAGATGCGCTTTTTTAGGGTTTTACTCCCTTGTGAGTGTAAATTGCATCGAACGGGTGGTTTGAGAGAGCATGGAACACAATCAGTTGCAAGATTTAACTTTTTGTTCGTTGAACTTTTTTTAGGCCGATTTGTTTGCTGGAGCAATATTTATTCGTGAGGCCTTGGGTTGGAATCTCTACCTTGCCATTCTCATTCTTCTTGGCATCACCGCCCTGTATACTGTCACAGGAGGGCTAGCTGCTGTCATTTACACTGACACTGCCCAAACCTTCATCATGATAACAGGAGCAATTGTCATGATGGTTCTATGTAAGCTTTCAAACTATTTTGTAAAGACATGCTTTTTGATTTATGAAGAAGTAAAATAGTTTTTTATTTTCTACAGCCTTATAGTTTTTCCATTTTTTCTTGAAATTGTGTGAATAGCTGAACTCGTTTGTTAAACAATTTTTGGCAAGTTTTACACCTTTTTCTAAGAGTACACGTAGAAGGACAAAATATGAAAAAGTCATTTGTCGTAAAAGTATTGATCTTTTGCGTCCGCAAACTTGTCAGGCAGATAGAAATCAAATAGTCATTAGACTCGTCGTATTACACCAAAGCGTGCAACGAGTGGTGGGGTTCGCCCCCGCGGCTTCGCGCTCGGGCAACACAACTTCGAACTCCGAAGAACCGTCGCCGCGGTGGCGAGCCGTAGATGCCGACGCTGTTTCCGATTTGATCGGTTCCACGATCGAACCCCAGACCTCTCGCGCCAATAACAATGTCTCTTACCTCTACGCCAATCAGACGGTGTTATCTTTTCGTTTTTAACTTTGTCCATTCATTTTACTCAAGCTCTTTTTTTTTTCAACCACATAATTGCAGCTTAAGTTTTTATATTGGTGAAGCATATGCATTATGGAAGATGACCTAGTTGGGCAACGAACCCGCGAAACCAGTTTCGCAGCCCAATGCATCAACCGCTCGGCCAACTCCATGTGCTAATCGAATAAAAACATGTCGTAATGCAATGAAAAATGTCATAGCGAAAAGCGGTATTAACTGTATTATAGACGTGACCACGTTTTAACAACGATTTGAATATTTAATTACCAGCGTTTGATCGTATTGGTGGATATGGAGCTTTGGAGGAAAAATATTTTCAAGCAATTCCTCAAATCCGTCCTGTGAATACGACCTGCGGATTACCAAGAGAGGATGCTTTCGATGTTTTAAGAGATCCGATAGACGGTGACCTGCCATGGCCTGGTCTAACTATTGGTCTCACTATTTTAGCCACCTGGTATTGGTGCACAGATCAGGTCCGCAAAATTTTGTAGAGTTTTCAGTTTATTTATTTTTGAATACCTACTCAATAAAGATGATTTGCCGTTGAATTAAAACATCTTTATTGATCCTTTACTAATCTTACACAAGTGCATTTTTGATTTTATTTTGTGGTTTTTGTTGAGCCTGCGGTTTGTATTTCATTACAACACGGAACAGCTTGGTTCCATATATAAAAAAAGGTGTTAATTTTTGAATATTCAACAATGTTAATTCATCAAACATCTTCCCAACACTCATTGCCAGGACTTTGCTGACGACTGGTGAATCGCTGGTACTTAAAAGAAAACAATCATTAAAACAACTTTTTTTGTCGAAATTGATGTGACAATAAACATCGCCGTGTTATTTAATTCTTCAGAGTATCACTTGATATTTTTGCATTCCACTATTCCAGGTTATAGTACAAAGAACACTGGCTGCTAAGAATCTCACTCATGCGAAGGGAGGGTGTGTTGCAGCTGGATTGATGAAGATCCTCCCGATGTACATGATGGTCATGGTGGGAATGATCAGTAGAATTATTTTTCCAGGTAATTCTAAACACTTTAACCAACATATGTGTTGGCGACACAAAAATGTAATACGCAGTACACAGAGATACTGTCATACAAATAGGGTAGTTATAAAGCTCGGTATGTACCGTACTTAAATATACTCTTGAAGTATAAAAATATTTGACCTTTTCACAGGACTGTAATTGGTAGAAGACCATGGGCCACGTCCTGTAGCACGTGATTAAGTTTTGCACCCAAATGCATGATTGTAATTCTGGCCTTTTTTACCCAAATTAGTTAGCCTTTTTCATTTTTTCAAAGTAGCCTAAAGCTTGGAGCTTTTGCATGCTGAGTAGCTGCCTTTTCCGCCAAATGTGAGAAGCCAGTAATTATTTGAGTCTCGGCCTTTCTCACAAAAAACTCTAAATGACTCTACATTATTACATAAACGGACCTGGACTGCAAAAGCCGATTTAAAAAAATATGAGACAGTAAGCAAGAGCGTCCCTCTTTCTTCGGCTCGCTTGGTAGCCTTTTCATTGCCTCGCTTTTGTTTTAATAGTTGTTTCATTTGTTGCCTAATACTTTTTGTGTTGTTGTTGTGAACTAACCTCTCCATTCTCCTGCTTATAATTACGCTCTCTAGTTTCCAATGTATTTTATTTTAATACCTTGTCATGCTTTCTCGCAGATGCTGTCGCCTGCGCTGATCCTGAGGAGTGCTTACGTCATTGCGGTACGAAAGTAGGTTGCTCAAATGTGGCCTATCCAAAGTTAGTGCTGGAGATTATGCCCACAGGCTTAAGAGGTACACGAAATGATATAAATACTTTTGTGTATGGAACAAGCCTTGCGTGGTGTATCAGTTACGCTAAGGCAAAGTAGCCTATCCTGAAAATTGAACTCGACCTTCTTCTTTAGTCATACTATTACTTTAAACTGTGGTATTTGCAACAACATTGGCGCTTGATCAGCACCAAGTGTCTAAATATTGCGGATAGAGCCATGTTTTGTGCTTCGTCTTGATCAACATCAGTAAGTTTAATGACGGTTAACAATAACTAGATGGTTGCTTAATATAAGACGGAGATATTGGTGATACAAAACTATAAAACTTTTCTACTATCACGGCCACAGAGTAGACTTTTTGCTCTTTTCTCGTTACGAAACGTGTTTGACTAATTTTTTATGCAATTTATAGGTCTTCTTCTAGCTGTGATGATGGCTGCCCTGATGTCATCACTGACATCAGTTTTTAACAGCGCATCAACTTTGTTTACGTGTGATCTATGGAAAAAAATTCGTCGTGGGGCCAGTGAGTTTGAGCTAATGATAATTGGAAGGTAAATCCGTGCTTCTTGTAAAATATTTGGCTTTTAAACGTCTTTCAGATTATTTACCCAGCTTTTTTTTATTTGTTTCAATTACACTTTTTGTAACTGAACCCTGTTTTAATCTGCGTAAGTACTTTTTGTTTGTGATTGAATTGCTTGCGCTTGTATGAGAAGAATCTACATAAGTAACATTTCTTCTAGACCTTATTTTTTTAACAAAACTAAAATGCTCAAAACACTGAATGATTATTTACTGCAGAACTTTTGTTCTACAGATTGTTCATTCTTTTCATGGTCGGAGTGAGCATAGCGTGGGTGCCTATAATTCAGATATCTGCCAATGGCCGTTTATTTGACTACATCCAAGCCATAACAAGCTACTTGGGCCCCCCTATTATGGTGATTTTCGTTATGGCTGTATTTTGGCCCAGACTGAACGAGCCGGTAAGCTTTCAATGCAATGAAACGTCATTACTCATTACTTTCATTTGCCGTGTGATTTACATCACATTATTATTTTTTTCAGGGAGCCTTTTGGGCTTTGATGATTGGTTTGGTTGTTGGACTCATCAGAATGGTCATGGATTTTATCTACGGGGCGCCACTTTGTGGAGAAACTGAATACAGGCCCGCACTTTTATACAAGGTGGTTAAATAAAATAATCATAGTCTACTTCGACACCAGGGCTCGAACCCAGTTTTTCATATTTTTGGCAGGTTCATTATCTTTACTTCGCGATGATTTTGGCTGGAGTCACTGCTATTGTTGCCGTCATCATATCTTTGTCTACTCCCAAAATTCCTGAAGAACATGTACGTAATGACTGAGATTATTTCGTTGCGTATTTATCCCCCAATCACGAAAACGCGATCAAATCGTTGTTATCGGCCACCTGTCTACCACGCCAAGATTGGGGAACCCTGCTAAGTGCCTTTCCCAACGGCGCAACTAGAAAACTTGCCGGCTTGTTCTCCTCACCGCTTGTCCCTTGAATGCTGAGCGTTAAGCTGGGAAGCTTCGAATACCATCTTTTTAAAGTCATTGGTTTGACCTAACTCTGAATCAAACCCGAGTCTACTGCTCCAAAAGCAGACTATCTTACCTCTCGGATTAGTCAAAGGTTGTATCTGTATATTTAAATTTATATTTTCAGCTGCACAGACTGACTTGGCAAACTCGTCACTACGCCAAAAATGAATACGACATCGAGGACATTGTAGCTTCCACTCGGAACGGCAAACAAGTAGTAATAAAATAGCAGTTTTTCTTATTGTACTTTAAGCCTGGTCCATTAGTTATTATTCACCTGTATGATTAAAAGTAAAACTACCGTTCTAAAGTTGTTAGCGAGATAGGAAAAAGTTAATTGGATGATTTTTTTCTCAGGTGATGGTATGCAACAGCTTGATTGGTCAGTATTAAGCCCAGGGCCGGGTTTAGATGATGAGAGGCCTTAGGCTAATTTGATTTCATGTTGGCCGCTAGTGATCGGTAAAGGGACTCGTCTCTAAATAAATATAGTCTTCACGGTTGATCTCAAAAGCAAAAAGGTCTTCATAGTGGATCTCCTCAAGTAAAAAGAATTCATTGGTTTGATAGGTACATTTTATGGTGTTTAGCCCTTTTGTTAGTGATGAGGCCCCTCATTTCAGCTTGCAAAGCCTGTTGGTAAATCCGGTCCTGATAAAGCCTATGAAGCAATCCACTTTTATGCATCATATTAACAGCGATTTGGATGTTGGGTGATAATTTCTAGCTGTGATTCGGCTTCCGCTTGTATAGATTTTTTGTTGCTTGACATATTTGAGAGAAGACTTGATTTTGTGTTTTTTGAACTGGTTCTCCGCTGTCGTCTCTGCTCTTTCTTCACAAAAAAAATTTTTAAAATAACCTCTTTGATTTCTATGGATTCTCATTGATTTAATTGCGTAAATAAGGCTAAGTAACTTCAGCTGGTTTCAGCAGCTACACCAGCAATACTCCGTGTTGTTATTTTGTAAATTTGATTTACTGCTTTTTTAGAGTGAAACAGGTTTTACGAATGCCGCAGTTACCGACGACAATAACCAGCCTATTGGGGCTCAAAATGAAATACGAACCATCTCAATTGTGCAAGCAGCAGGTATCCAATCGATTATAACGATATTTTTATAGGCCCATCATAGCCTTAATAACTAAATATTGCTTAGTTTGCGTAAGCGTTGATAAGTAAACAATTTATAACAAGATTAAACAATTGAAAGACCATATTCAAACTTGCAAGGGACAAATTAATGTTTCGACTGTAACAAAAGTCTCGTCAGCCTTGCTACGCACAGCCAATCCAGGCTAAACTCATTCGTTGTTTGGGGCCAGTCGCCTGCTAAAGGTGGGGCACAGCCTAGAAAAGAGATGAAGTCGAGATGTCCAGGTAAAGCAATGCAAAAAAAGAGTCTTCACAGTCTGGAATGAGTTCAGCCTGGATTGGCTGTGCGTAGCAAGGCTGACGAGACTTTTGTTGTAGTCATATTCAAACTGTTTTTCAAAAGCTATTTGATGACTTCGCTGATTTAAAATCTAAAACAAAGATTATCAAATCATATTTAAATAAAAAAAAAAACTTTGCCTGCAGTTAGGAGTTAAAAGCGACTTATTTTTCGATTGCAATCCTATCTTAGCAAGCTAAAAGTCAATAAAAAACCGACACCGGTAGGAGTGGATTAAGAAAAATTTTTGGGGGGTGCAATGTTGAATTAGGTTGAAAATCAACTGAATAGAAAAACGTTAGACGTTTAGACCCGGAAAAGAAGGTAAATAAACCCTTTGAAAATGCTTCATGACTGGGGCGTATTCAGAAATTTTTTTCAAGGAAGGGGCAACAAATTCGACATTTTTTCAAGCGAACTTTTTTCCGAGAGAATTAATTCGAAGCAAGTTGAGGAACAACAAAGGCTATAAAGAGGTCCGAGACATGTTGCCCCGGAAATTTTTGAAAAGTTGCATATTGCAATGGCTATTTTAGTGCTTTTGAACAATTTTTGGACAAATTTTGTTAAATTTTTTGCCCCTGATTTAGAGTGCTTCAGCACCAAATATGATGCATTTTGTGCGCACATTTTCGACTATGCGTGCTTAAGACGTAAAACTTATTGTCATCAAAGAGGTTCGAAATAATGAAAAAATTGTATGCATCAAAACATTGCTGGGGGGGAGATGCATTCCCCACATCTCCCCCCCCCTTGTATCCACCCCTGGACACCGGTGAAGACCATATCTACAGCCAAGACTCATTCCAAAAATACGCCTCGTTCTTTACGAGGAACCTTGAGATCGTTTCTTACACGGCTCAAAATCTTTTTCTTAACTTCATATCTCATTTTAGTATTCATTTATATATTTTGTTTAGATGACGATGAAACTCCTTGCTGGGCTAAGCCATTCAAAATATTTTGTGGTTTGGATCGAAGCCAAAACTCACAGCAAAGCTCGCCTGTTACGATCACTGATATCAGTGAAAAGAGAGGCCCTGCCACTATTGTAAATGTGTTCGGTGTTTTGATGCTTTGCACTATGATGTTTCTATTTGGATATTATGCCTAATGGATAAATATTGTGCTGAAATTCCGACCTATTACCTTCACCTTACCTACCATTTAAACATTTATTTTATATTACGGTAATTTTTTACAACTCTTTCTAAATATTTAGAAATGTTTATATGATGTGATGATTTTTTTCAAGAACTAAACTGCAGCAATGACAAGTCATTGATAACACTGTGGTTGCCGTATTATCGTCAATGATGTGACAAGAGAATATTAGCAAATTTCCAACAGGTTTCTTTTAACTCACTAGACGTTTTTACCCCTCGCTACAGCAATTGTGCAAAACCAGCAGTTTTGGTAAAAAAAAGCTATGTTTCTCTTGTTAAAACAAATTTTGATGCTTTTTATGAACTTTAGATGCTTAGTGTATTATCCGAGCTTTCGTACATTGTGAATTTAAAATGCTGCTGGTACCAGGCAGTAGTACCCTAAATGTTGCAAACAGTTGGTTTAACCGTGTGTTTATAAACTTTATAGCAATCTTCCTTCTATAAATTTACACACCATGACTTTTATATCTAGCGAACTAAGCTCTGGCAAGGTCGTATGTGGTCAATGGTTTGATGTAAATTTATATAAAATTTTGTACGATGTTGTTTAAGCGGTATATCGTGTGCTGATGATGAACCATAGCAAAACTGCAATGCACTGCCAAAGTTTTTTTTCACTTCTGTACAATAGCGTTTAGCTTTTTCACATACGTAGTGTCCTTATATTCAGTGCTGCCGTCGAGGGAGTAGACTCGGTAGGCTCAGCCTGTGGCGCAGCAAGAAATTTCAAAAGGGGGAGGCATAAATTACAAAAGTCATCGAAGGAGTTTCAGTCACTAGCAACAGTTGATCTTTTTTTATCAAAAGGCAAAGTCAAACGAGGGGTACGTGCCACAATTTCCCTCGTAAGCAGTGATGGGTACGATAAACCTTTCTGTACTCAAGCGATCACGATAATTTCAAAAGAACCCTAGGCGGTACCGATAATTGATGAATCTCAATTTCTCAAAAATGATATAGGTAACCGATAAATTATTGCCGAAAAATGTTTTTCCCAATTTTTCAAGAAAAGAGAGCAGTTTACGGACTCTGCTGTGGCAGTAAGTAAAAACGATGGGAGTTTTTTTTTTAAATTGCTCCAAGATTTTATATGAACACCGTGTATTTTATCCACAGTTCCAACTCACTACCTTTGAACACTGTATGCCTAAAGAATCGTTTATCGCGATGATTTATCAGCGATAACAAAATATATGGCAAAAGCGATATCGGTAATCGATAAATTAAAAGTATTTTGAGCGATAACGATAATCGGTAATAAATTATCGCCGAAAAATTATCTCGATAAATGTCCATCTCCGCCCCTAAACCTATATACGCTCCTGGGCTCAGCCTACCTTCTTTTTCCGCAACAGTAGGCTCAGGTAGGTTCCGTCTTTTTCGGCCTTGCTTCAACGTATAACCAGTGACCCCAACAGAGGTGCGTGCCGTCCTACGGCCATAAATCTTGAATAGACTGCGCGCCTGTTTTGTCAAAGTAACCACCGTGCACAGTAGCTGGAGGCGCGCCACTATCGCATTTTTAAGGAAGTCCGTAAGTACAAACCACGAAAATAAGTTTAAACCCGAACGACAAATCTTTTAAGCCATTGGTTCTTAACCTGGGCGCCACCGCCCCCTAGTGGGAGCTGATAACTTTTAGAGGGGCGGAAATACTCAAAGGGCGCTATGGGGGGCGTTACATTCTGAAGGTGTAAAGATATTTTGTGCCATGATCATATATATTAACGTGCTCTGTACAAGCCTGCTAGCCCAAGGTTGGAAAACTGAAAAAAAGTAGAGTCTTATGTGGACGTGGCTACATAATGATTGTTAGACGCCTTCTATTTAAGACGTCTACGCTTGAAAGTTTTAAAACTTTATAAAGTTATTTGTTTGATTTTTGCATTTAGAGTAGGCCTATATTGCTGGAACAGCCGGACCTGGGTGAATTAAAAGGTTTTGCTTTTTTGAGCTACGCATAGGTTTTAGTGGCGCAGCTAGTAAAATGTTCGGGGGGTTTAGAGGGCAAAGCCTCCAAATCGTTACTTTGAACTTGCTGATACTGCTGGATAGAGCCTACCCACATATTTTTTTAGAGCGGTAGCCCTGCCTATATTGTGCATAAAATCACATCACTGCCCATGTTGAATGCCGTAAATAAACTTTAGAAAGTGAAAGAGTTAGAAATGTTTGCTTATTGATAACTAATCTATAAGGTACCTGTAACGGTGAAAAGTAACGAAGTGATTTGAGTTTTGGCTTTCCAACAGTTGTTACAGTTGGCAGAAATCGCACAATGCTTGGAATAGCCTATTTTGGTAAGTTATTGCGAAGAGACGTAAAGAAATATTAACAGCATGGCTCTCTAGTAAGTTAATATGGATGTTCGGCGTGTAAGTTAATATGGATGATGATGAAACAAAATTGCTAAAAAATGAATAAGTGAAATTAAACGCGTCAAATGAAATTGAATTAGGTTGTAACTTGTAGACGTTTAGATTCGGAAAAGAAAGTAAAAAATCCCTTTGAAAATGTTTCATGTCAGAGGCGTATTCCGAAATTTTTACGGGAGGGAGGGGAGGAGCATCATATTTTTACATCTTTAAGCGTAGATTTTTTTTCGCAGAGTTTATTTGATACATATTGAGGAACAAAAATTTGGCTCAGAGAGGTCCCGGGGCATGCTCCACCGGAAAAGTTTTGAAAAGTTAGATGCTGCAATGGCCATTTTAGTGCTTTTTGAACAATTTTTATGGCAAATTTTGCTTAATATTTTGCCCCTAACTCTGAGTCCTTCACCTAGTATGATGCATTTTTTTGCACATTTTCGATTTGTGCGTGCTTTAAACGTAAGAATCATTGTTATCAAAGAGATCGAAATTATGGAAAAATTGTATTCACCATAAATAACGTAAAAAGTGGCTGGTGGGGGATGCATCCCCCCTGATTCGCCCTTGGTTATAACTTATAACTCAAAAATTCAGTGTAAACTTTAGTCAGCAGTGAAGTATCATTTATTGCACATGAAATGGTTTTATCCAATGAAACAAAACTAACAAAACATGAATTCCACGCAGAAATACTAATTTATTGCAACTTTATGCCTTTTTGTGTATTTCTGTAAACTGTGTATTTGTGTAAACTTATTCTGATCTTGACCGAGCCCCTGCTGCAGTCTCACCGAACCCTTGTGGTTCGGTAGAACCCAGTTTAAGAGCCACTGATTAAGACGATTGCCAACAGCTGAAAGATGTCGTTATGTAGGTACATTTTTGTTTGAGAACTGACGGCTTGGTAAAGCGGTGTAGAGCGTCTACTTTGCGACTAATAGATTGGATGTTCTTCCCAGTCAGGTCATATGCAAGACTTCGGATACAGTATTTACGTCATACTGTCATGCGAAATGATCGGCAAGGAAGGATCAGAATAACTTCTTAAGATGTAGGCCTACGTTTTTGTAACAATATTTAATGAACATGATAGGCGGCAACTAAATAAAAATGACCCACAATTATGTGCTTCAATTAAGCAGCGGTTGTTCCAAACCTTTGCTAACAATACAGATCACAACCAGTGCATACAAAATAAGCATTCTTTTGTGGCGCAGTCCCGATCTCTTATGACGACTAGCCAAAAAGAATAGGACAAAAGCAAATAATAGTGAAAGCTGCCCTATTGAAAAGATTACACGCTAGAGAACTTAAATTCAGAGCCGTTCAATGAGTCAAAAGCGTGGCGAAGCAAATGGTGTACCAAGGCTCATCTTTTTAAAAATAGAGAGAGAGGTATAAGTTCAAGCCACACAAAAAAGCAGCGTTTTTGCCTGTTCAAATGTCAACAAAAGTTAATTGTTGAAAAAAATGCAAGACTAATAATAATTTTTTAGTAGTCTCTACGACAGTTTCTTAGTAGGATAGCACAAAAGCAAAAAATGGGGTGAGGGCTATGAATTCAGTATTAATGTAACATTAATCACGAAATTGGTAAGGCAGAAATTCGGCCAAAAAATGTTTAGGAGTGAGGAATAATTTTGGTGGCTCTACTCTTCACCTTTTTGAAACATTTTGTCTGCTATTTGGTAATAAGGCAACAGCTTACTATCTATTGATTGAGACGTGGCAAGAATTTTGAATTAATTGTAATTTGTAACAGATTACGCGTTTTTAGAGTCGCTTGAAAGGTTATCGTATCGTGTATAGCTATTGTTGTGTGGATAATGTACAAATAAATGTTCTACAGTTACCCTAAAATTTAGGGTAACTGTAGAACAAAAGTAGTCATTTAGGGCCTAAATGAAAATAAACTGAAAATAGCTCCGCTAGCAGCATGAGTCTGTCACGTCTTATTGCTAGCGCTTGACTAGCCTTACCAATTTTATATGGGGCTGCCTGTGTTAACAGGGGAGTACCTAGTCATTTTCTGAGGGGGTATAAACCGTACAGTATATGAATTAACTGTTACAGCCTTCCAACATCTAGCCAAATGCTGAGAGAGTGTAAATACTGTAAAACCGAGTCAAGGCATTTGTTTGAAAAGGCTGGAACAACTGCTTTCGCGTTGGTTAGGCAAGAAGCTTTGTTGTTTCAGTTTCAGAAAACCTTACATACCTTAAGGTGTCAGATTTCAACTGTTAGCTATAAAAAGAAGGACCTGTTTAAAGCATATAGGAATTCCATATGTTATTGTAAGTCGAGATAACATTTAAATCAATTTTAAATCAAAACAGCCCGTTTTGAGTAAGTATTATCTATTCATTCATTCATTAGAATTTATTTGGGGTCGTAAAAAAAAAATTAATATACGCAGGAACAAACAAATAAAATAGAAGTTTAGGCCACAGAGAGACGGCGAGTAGACCTTTCGGTCATCTAGTCAGCAGCCACCCTTTGGTCCATCATTGATTGATGAATAATCTTTCGAAGAAGTGGGTTGGGGATAAAGCAAAAAGTCTATAACAGAAATGAACAGTATCTATAGAAAAAGCTCACGTAACCCAGTTGTTATCAAAGCCCAAGGCACTGAGCAATAGCATTGCTCTTTGGGCAGACATCTTACACAATAGAGCTAACGATTGATTCAAATCATTGGCAATTCAAAAAATTCACGCCAACTTTCGACAAAGTGTATTATAAAAAATGAACTAAGATAGGTTTTACAATCATAGAGGCGAAACATAAACAGCAAAAGTCAACTTTTGTTTGATCTTAGCCTACAACGTTGTATTTTTTTGGCTTGAAGCCAGATAACTTTGTCAGCAGTAACATGAAAGGTATATTGACTTTACTGGCTACGCTTACGACAGTTGTTTGGGTAAACTTATAAATAAAAACATAGTTTCGCGTCGTTTTTTTGTAGTTCATTAGCCTGCGGATATGAAAGCTTATTTATTTTATGATTACAGATACCTTTAAAAAGTCCAATGGATGTTCAGAATTTATTAAGCGTTTGTGCATACTGCTGCCCCAAAAAGAAAAGTTTGGGATTGTTAATAGTGCTTTTGATCTTTACACTATTCTTCTATGTTGTTGCTATAAACAGTAATGCCATACAGTTTACAATCCCAACTGCGTCATCTTTTCTTCCAAAAGGCAAAGATGAGCGATTCTACCAATTACTTCGTTTTGAATCAATCGAAACGGTAGATTTTAATGATGTCCCAAAAGAAGCTTTGGATCCTGAGTCCCAGTTTTTTGGTCTGAAGTACAAAAACACTTATGGGTTACCCACAAATGTAGAGAGCAACTACTCAACTTTTTACAAACAGCTATTCAGGGGACTTCCCAAGTGGGAAAATTATTTTCCTGAAGTAAGAGATGCAATGCAGAAATACATCTTGACAAATTTCGAAAAGGATCCTTCAAAATTTACATCTTTTTCCTCATCCTGTTTTGTGGATACAGTTGGCGACTATGAAGTCGGGGAGGAATTTAGAGCCACTATTACGGTGGTAGATCGCAAAAATCGTCCGAAACATTTTGGAGGAGATTACTTTAGAGTCAGACTTATGAAAACAAACTCCCACGATGGCTTACTTCCTGATGGGATTCCATGCGCCGTAAAAGATAATACTGATGGAACTTATACAGTTAGAGCACCCTTGCTTGTGCCTGGGCAATTTAAACTAGAAGTACTGCTGTGTTCGTCTGTAGAAGCAATAGCAAGTTACATAGAATGGTCAGCAAACCGAATTCGAGGAGGAGTTGTTTTAGAAGCAAGACTACTTTCAAATGAAACTGTCTACTGTAACTCGGACCTCCCGTTATCTGATGAGTGAGTTCCAAGCTTTTCTTATATTTCTAAGCATGTTTATTTAACGCAAACACTTACAATAGCAAAACGTCCCCATTTAGTATCCTACCTGATTTCTGCGAATTCATGCCCTAAGTTTGAGAGTGAGCCAAAGCTAGTAGCCAATCCCGCTTAGGTAGTTAGCAATCAATGGTCTTCCCGTAACACTGACAATTGAAGAAAAGAAATTGTTTCCAACATTTTCAAAGAAGTTTGTGGCCGTACCATTTTTAATAATAAAATTTTCAACAAGCCATTGGATTATGTAAAGCTAAAGGACGATAAACAAGATTTTTTCTATGTAGTCTAATGAAACTTCCCAAATTTTGTGTAAGAGATAAGCTTTTACACACCAAATTTAACAATTTTATTCATTATTTTTTCAGATACAAAGGCCAAAAGTTGTGTAATTATTCCAATCCAAGAAATGCCGAGCCTTGGTTTTGTTCTCGGCCTCCTTCTGGAATATGCTTTCCTATTTTATACCAAAGTCCCTTCAGTTTATCGGATGAATATCACGATAATCTTCGACTTGATAAGCCGTTCAACATCATAAACGAGATGAAATACCGATATAGATCTTACCAACATATATTTGGAAATAATTATACTTTTAATGTTATTTCAAAGAAACATGAAACTGAAGCTGAAGCACTGGCACGCATTCAAAAAGAAGTCAAAAGCGGAAAGTATTTGGGTACTAGCGCCGCTCCTCAACCTACTGGGTTTAGTCATAATAACCGATGGGTGTCGCTAGTTCGCAATTACGACAGGCCTTCCATGGAAAAATTGGCCAAGTGCTTTTCAAACAAAATTGTGTATTTGATTGGAGATTCCACTATGCGACAGTTTTTTGAGTTTAGCCGGGAGAAATTTCAACTTCAACTTTTCGAAACTGGAGGTTCGTCATCATACCACGTTCCTCGTCTTGGAAGACACTCCAAGTTAAACATCACCATTTATTATCGTGCCCATGGGCCACCAATTCGAAACCCAGGTCCTTTAACTGTGGCTCCTTACATAAGTGACTCAATCGACGGTATTAAAATCGGAGGCAAAGATGTGGTCCTAATAATAAACTTGGGGCTCCATTATATAGAATACGACCCCATGTTTTTTATTCATCGATTAAGAACAGTTACTAGTGCATTAGCAAAGCATTTAAAGAAATTCCCAGAAACAAAAATTATTATTAAAGGCATGAATGTCGCAAATTTAGCTACGTTACCATTGGAATGGTTGATCTTTCGGTATGACGTCTTATTAAAGGAAACCTTTAAAAGTATTCCCAATGCAATTTTTGTAAACCTGTGGGACATGACCACACTTTGGCCACTTACCACTGATTACCATCCACCTCCTATGGTTATTGAAGAACAAGCTTATTTGATGTTTAGTTACATTTGCCAAAAGTGATTTGCGTGAGAAACAGTGGCAAGTTGGTCCCGGTTGGGATTGGGGTAAAGTTTATGAAAAATCGAACGCGCAATTATCTAATCTTTTTACAACAAAAATCCTTTTTGTTATTTTTTGGATTTTCTGCCCTCAACTTTCGAAATTAGATATATTTGGGAGCTGTTTTGTTTATTCTTATGAACAGTTGTGTTATTCTTGCAGTACAACTTAATCTTTGTTTGTATACCTTTAAAGTAGGGGTGTAATGGAAATTGACATTGCCTTTTTTTGACAGCTTATGCAAGTAAACTGCGCTGACATGCACTTTACTCAAAAATTTCAACAAAATAACCTCTCGTTTTCACTTTATGAGCCATTTTATACCCGATTTTTCGCCCATAATTTTATACTGCTGGAAAAATGGTTTGACGTTAAAGCTACTGTGACGTAACAATTGGAATTTAGCACAACAAACTGTATGTGCGCGCTCATGCGCATGTTTTGCATTGTTCTTGTGTGTCGCATGAGCATTTCCGCGTGTACGAGGGACAGAGATGGCTCGGGCTGACTTTTTTGAGGCCCGGACCGCCCACGGCCGGGAACCTCTAGTCCAGTAGCCGTAACCGACCGGGCAACTCATACCAAAAATAAAGCCCAGCCCGCCCAAAGCCCATTCCTTTTATGAATTTTTAATCATATTAATCACGCTTAAAGGGATTTCAAAAAGCGTTAGCGGCTCGTTTGCGGCCCAGATATAAACAAAGATAAAACCGGGCCGTTAGCGGACCAGTAAAAAGGCCGGTTAACGGCTCGTTGGCGGGTCTCTTAGCGGCCCATGCCATCTCTAACGTGGGGCATTCAAAAAATACGCGGAATTCTTCCGTGACAAAAATGTCAGCTAAAATAATCGAATTTTTGGATATTAGCCAAAAAAAGCTCGTTTTTAGTAATCGAATAATTGCTTTCTGTCATTTTGCGATTGTAAACGAAGTTGTCGAGAGCTAGTTTATACGGTAGTGTAAAAAATTGTAACATTCCGCGTATTTTTTGAATTGATCGAACCAGCAGACAGACAGCGCGTACCAACTAAGTATCAGCTAAGTTGCAACGCAGTCATTGAAGTGATTATTGCTAATACGGTGGTCTCCTTACAGAGGTGGTCGCCAACCGGAGTTCTACTGTGAATTTCGAATTTACATAATTATCTTTTTTTTATTGGTAAACCGTGAGAAATGCTGGTGTGTAGTACGACCAGTTAATTTTACCCATTCTTATCACTTGTTCTACTTCGATGTCTTCTATTTTTCTTATTGTCAAAATGGTTGCATGTTGTAGAGACAATAAACTCTTTCATCGTACACCAAAAACGTAAAACCTTTCGAATTTCGTTACACCCCTTTTTTAACGTTTATCTTCCAGGACGAATGATCTTGTCAGGATCACTCATCCCTTTGCATAAATATTTCTTAAAGAATTTAACTTTTGTGGTACGCAATCCACTCGTGTGGCTACGTCACAAGAGGAAGTCGTCATGACTTCCCGTCCGGTAGGCCAGGAAGGACATTGCTTATTGGTTATTTACCCCTTTTTTAAAGTATTTTTTGACCAAGTTTGGTCTGAGCCAAGCGTTTTTTTAACATAACATTTTACTAGTAGCTAACAGACTTTGCTGTTCCTTTAAAATGTCTTTAAAGTCTAGTTAAGCCTATAATAAAAAAGTAAAATTACTTGTTTGTTGTTTTAGTGAAAATTTTTAAATTATGTGCGGAGAAACATAATAAACTAAAACTAAATGGCCACACATGTCGCATCTTGGCCATTTTGCAACAAGGGATTAGGCCTATATCTGCTTTAACTGACAAAACTATCTTTTACAAAGGTAGCTTCCTTTTCTACTGAATGTTCTGCAAAGTGACATCGCGTACTTGATGAACATATAAGCCATTATTTTTCTGCACTAAATGAGCAGGATGCATGACATGGCTATTTTGGACCACTGACTAATTTATAGCTATTATTAATGGAACATTTTACTGTGAGTAATTTTTTTAGTGTTTGCTGCTTTACTTTATCGATGTGTTATTTCTAAATAAAATTGTTTTAGAATTATTTATTCGGTCAAACCGTTGACAGTGTCAAGAATCACCAATAGTTACAATTTACAAATACAAACTTCTCTTCTATCACCGAAACTAATATGTGTAGGGTTCACTTGTTTCTACGTTCTTTTTTTTTGTGTTCGCGGATAATTTTGTGAGGCAATAATTATAATACTGTACAAGCAGAAGGGCTTTGTGTCGTCTCCAGAGCAAATCAAATGACGGAGCACCAGCCAAAAGTGAGGTGGGCACTTACAATTGATTAGTATAATTTCAATCTTGTGCATTTTGGATGGTTCCGCTTTCGCACTTTACCTTACACTACCCGGTTTGTATGATACTAGGGCTACATATTGCTTTGAATAAATAGCATAATTCATGGATGCGATGCGAATCTTTACGATCTTAGATAGAAGAAACATTATCGGTACTAATTACAAGTGGGGTTAGTCAAGTAAAAATTATGTAACGTATCTTATATGGTTTTTACCGAGAATGGTTTTTACAGTCTCTTGGTTGTTTTTGAATCTTGACCCACCAAAATGATCGCATTAAAAGTTTTAGTGCTCCTGTACTGCAAGTATAATAAATAGCTTGTATCAATATATGCGTTATAGTTAATAACTAACAATTGAAAATTAGCCATAATACAGCAACAACCAATACTTTGAAAGTAGGAAACATTTAATTAAACCTCTATACGTTATCGACCTTTTATTTGGCCCTCTTCAGAGAAATGAAAAAAGAAGGGCATTCTAACTGCTAAAAACTCAAAATGAAATCAAGATTAAGTATAAGTAGCATCGACAAAAAAACAACCAAAAAAAACGCGGGAGTACAAAACCTATACCGTCAAATAAAGAACAGTTCAATTACAAACCAACTAGGCTACTGTGGTTCCAACCTATCTGAAGCTCTTTGGAAAATTTATGAAACTTACGGATCCCTTAATTCTTAAGACTGGCCCTAATGAATCTTTGCAAAATTATGTTCTTAAATGCCATACTGACAGTGGCGTAGCCAGCCAAAAATTTGGGCAGAACTTCATAGGCTTTTCCCGGTGGTGGAGGTCTGGAGGCATAAGCGCACACAGGGGGGGCTACGGTACCATACCCCCCTCTTGGCCCTGTAATAAGGTGTTAAACCTAACTTTCAGCCTATGATTTCTCAAACTAATAATGGTGGCAGCAGGGGTGCCTTGGCAAAATTCGAACTAGGGGGGCCTTGTATGATGCAAAAAAATCAAACTTTTTCAGTCATGCCTCCTTTTGCGTTAGTTATTTTTGCCTACACCCCACCACCAGTGCTGTGTGAAGACTGTTGCCCCTCCCCTCAAACAAAGCTCCAGATGGGACCCTTTGATATGTACAAGTATTTGGGCAGTTTCACGCTTTTTCGACTGGGTTAGTAACTTTTCCCATTAGCTGTATTATTTTAAGGGACGTATCCAGAAATTTTATGAGGAAGGGCGCCCCAAACCTTCGTATACACGCAGTTTCTTTCGGTGTGTGGCAAAATCAGAGCAAATTTGAGCAAATTTAAAAATCAATGATGTCTCTTGGGGGGTCTGGCGGCATGCTACCCCGGAAACTTTTTGAAAATTTAATTGCAATTTACATCATGTCATTGCAATTAAAGTGCTTTTTCAGTAACTTTTGACGAAAATTTCTTTAAAATTTTTCCCTCTAATTGTGAGTCTTATACAACAATATTGTGGGGTCCCTGAAAATGCCCCCCTCCCTCCGACCGGGGGACCGAACTTTGGAAATGTCTTGATACGGCACTGCCCTCTACGCTTCAAAAAGCATGCAAAAAATATAACAATTTATTTGCAATGTCTTAATCGACTTAATGGGAAGGATGCAGCAGTGCAGTTGTTTTGGGTAAACAAGTTTTGATGTTTGACGAAAAAAAGATTTGAAAATACACGTTCAATCACTAAGTCACTGCTATGCTCACGGTCCCCTTACAAACCTTTTACGAAATACGTTCACAAGGGCTTGGCCGATTTTAAGAGCCTCCCATGGGCCCCCCCAACAAACAGCTTTTTTAGAACTGAGGGGACCAGTTATCAACCTTTATCAATCATCGTTTGTTGTGTACGTGATGCTCCAAACGGAACGGAAAAATTAAAAGTAAAACCAATTTAAAATGGGGGAAACAGCCCCTGCTCCCTCTCTCCCCCGTAGAAACGGCAATAGCTTTAGGCCCACCACTTTAAGTTCCAAATGATCGATGAACTGGCTGTGCCACCAAGATCACCTTTGTATTGAATGCGCAAAGGATGCGTTTAGTTGTCTTTTGGACACAAGTTGATTACAAAATTATAGTAGATCTCGTTTTTGCAATTGCCGGGCGTTACATTGATAGGCCTATACTTTTAAAATGTCTGCGGTTTTTAATTCTGCCGCCGATTTCCTGCATAGCTATATAGATCGGGTCTCTGTGGGATCTTTTGTGAAACTTTTTTATATCTGAAAATTTGATTAAGTAAGTAAGCCTGCACAACAATGGGTATCTTCGTCACTTACAGTATTTGCTCCAAAGCTAAAAACGCCTAATTAAAAGATCGAATGTACAAACAAACTTGCAGAGTCAAGGGGGTGGTCAGAGTCAGAGAACTAAACTTAAACATTCCTCACTTCAAGCAAAAACAAGGCCTCTCTGGATCTAAGAATACCTTATATTCAAAGAGATGAAGTCTATTCCAGTCCGCTTTTATGTATTAGTTTCACCAGACATGGCAGCTTGAAACGCGTAACAAGCAGGCACATCACTGTACAGAGCACAATAAAAATATTCGTTATACTCACAGCATTACGCCGAAGCGCGTAACGAGTGGCGGGACCTATCTCTGCGGCCTAGCGCCTGAGCAGCACAGCTCCGAAAAAACGTCCAGCTGTGGTGAGCTGATGGCATGGCGACACTGTGTGCGATTTCAACACGTCGGAAATCAAACCAAAAAATTTCCCCCAACGATAGCGGTGTCGTTAACCGAAAAGTGTCTTCACAGTACAATACACAACAACGAATAAATCTACAACAAAAATAGCCCACAACAAATAATTGAAACTCAAAAAACAAAGATAATCAGTCTTATCGCCGAGCTGCGCGAGGTCCAGGGTATGGCTTCCTCATTTGAACTTGATTTCTTTCGTTGTAACCAGCTCTGCTGTACGAATTGGGGGAGACCATCCCCCTTTCTGGAGATGAAGAGCTATTTTCGTCGCTATATCCAGACGAACGCGAATTTAAAGATCTGCTTTGTCTGTGCTGATGGACAAATCTAAAATAGTCAGAATACAAACTAAGTGAAAAACACTTCAGAGGGTTTAAACAAAAAGTTGCACGATTTTTCCATTGTTTTCGAAGTTTTCTCGCATTTTTAAGATATTTTTCCAGACTGGATGCAATGGCCTTACTTTACTCTGCTGAAAGATGACAACATTTTATAGCCAAATTAGCCTATCTTGAATTAAACTTCATCACATGAGAAGCTGTTTTGATACAAGAGAACCAACTTTGAAACTTTTCGAAAATTTACCTGGAATCATAAGTGACATTTTCAATTTTGGGTTTAATTGACGTCACAATCAGCTTCACTTGACCTGGATCGTTGTCTATGTAACGGATATGACGTATGGAAGGAGACCCGGTTTTCAAAAATCCAATCAGAGCTTGATACATGACCTCAGCCGCGATATGAAACGGATAAGAATCATCTAAAAGACGTTAAAGATGAATTTAATAGAAATGAACTCGGGTCTGAAACATCAAATTTTCATTTAGTTATACTCGCTGTCTTACGCAAAAGTGTGCATCCAATGACGGGGCCCATCTTCGCGGCCCAGTTAGCGAAATGACCCAAGTTTTTGTAGACAGTTAGGTCAATTGACTGAAGTCAAATTTTGAAAAAAATAACCCAGATCACTACACCAAGTACCCGACCGCAACTGAAAGCTTCGCATACAGTTCTTAATCATTTCATAAATGTATGATGACTGTTATTTTTACTTTTAGAACATTGAGCAGAGAATGTGTCAGTGCATTGAGACAGCCTGCGATGTGAGCTCGCGCTCTGCGAGCCAGAAGTCATTTAAATCATGCGTTAAATGCGATCGTCTCTATCCGAGACTCAAACCTATCACTATAAAGACCACCAACTTACGCAGTATCGCTTGGCTATGTTGTTAAAAAGATCTTGTTAAAAGAACGACGAAAGCGTACAAAGTAAACTCGCCATTAATTTATTATTTTTTAAAAAGTACTCTTTGATTTGACTGGAAAAAAAAATCGGATTTGAGATTTTACATTGTGCAAAATTTCAATGACAAATTTCAGGCTTAACATGGGTTCGATCAATTTTTTACCAAGGTTGGCCTGGTGGGATTCAACCTGCTCGCAGCGGTTCTACGCAACCGTTTCACGGAATTTTATTAGATCAGCGAACCGGCCAGCATTGTTGTTTCTATATCAATCGGTTGAAAATAACTTTTGTAATAGACCTGGCTGACAAAACCTTTAAATTCCCATTGTTTTTAACACTTCACCCTTATGAGTCTTACCTTTGTTGGTCGTGCTTCCTAGGCCTATAACCGGAATAGCGATGCTGCTAGCTCCAAGGTTCATGCTGGCTTCGTTGAAAATATTCTTGTATGTGTTATGAAGAAGTTTTTTGCTTTTTTTTACATCTAGGTGATTCCATTTCGGAGCCACAGCATGAATGATATGTACACTAGGCAATCCAATGCTAGGTGTCACCACAACCTACGACAAACAAAGTGTTTTTAGGGTTTTTGTGGCGTTTTCCTTTTTGCTTAATTTTTTGTTTACTTGCTAGATCCTCCCCAGGCAAAGATGATCATTTTGGCACATCTTACCCATGGAAGAAAAAACGAAGGTAGTCTAATCAATAGGGCAATTTTTTATTGACCTAAAAATCTCAAAAAATTGACATTATTTTACCAAAAAAATTGTCTTTATTGACCTAACGTAGCAATGAAATACAAGAACCAGTCCGTAAGAAAAAAAAAAAAAAAAAACACCAAGCCACTTCAGTTAGTGCTTAGATTATAATGTACGCACATATAATGCCGCACGTTTTCTGGCAGAAAGTTTCGGACTTTGGCCAGCAGCTTATTTAGCATTGAAAAGCTGCGTTCCACTAAAGTCATTGTGGGTTGCCAATGTTGGAGTAAACCATAATTGCGCAGAATCCAGAGTCGTATTCAAGTGTTTTGCTATTCGCTGTATTGCAATCTTTGTAACATCAAAGTATGTTCGAATAACTAATGCATTGTCTTTTCAATTCTAATGTTTTTGACCACCCGGTACGTAGCGACAAAAATATGTAAGAAATGAAAACACGACGAAAAGTTATTTCATCATAAACCAATTTTGCTAAGATTGCAATTTGCAAAGCTGTCTGAACGGATCTTTACAATCGAAATCAATCAAATCACATCAAACATTACATTACTGAATTAAGCATGTGTAAAACTGTAATACCGGTAAGAGTCAGGCGACAGCATACACCACCCTGGCACCACCAACACTTACGAACCTCCATCTCTAAATTATCTGAGTCTCTCTTTTTGAGTATAAAGTAGAATCGCGCAAAAAAGCAAAAATTAACCTCATAAAAAAATTGATCTAAAAAACAAAAAATTGACATTTATTGACTTTATAACTTCATCGATACTGATTCCACAACCGTGAAATTTTGTTTCCACATTTTTAGAGTTATTTTCTACACCCCAAAAAAATTGACTTTATTGACCGTGAATCGCCCTACTAATCAAAAATCAAATCTTCATTATACTCGCGATAGTGTGCCAAGCGTGTAACGAGTGGCGCTTAGCGCCTGGGCTACGCAGCTCCGAAGAAACGTCGCAGCGGTGGCGAGCCGTTGGCAACACTGTGCCGATTCGACCGGTCCGGGGTTCGAACTCCATACCTCCCGCACCGATAGCCTGGGCGCTTAGGAACTGAGCTACCGAACAAACGAAGATAGTAAAAGAGTTAAATCACAATCCACAAATCAGGTCTAAGGCATGAAGACTTTGGGTGTCACGGGCTGATTTTTTGGGGAGTCCCGAGCTAATTTTTGGGGGGGTTACGTATTGTTTTGTAAAACTGATTTTAACCTTCGCAGCAGACCTTTTATTTCAGAGAACGCAATTTCCCGGGCCCCTACCGCAGCAAAATCTCCCTACCCCTCGATCGGGTAGTGAATGTCGGTTGTGAACACGACACTTGGGTTCATTTTGCATCTTTACGAACCAGCACGTTGAATCAGCTGAGGTAAACAAGGTTACGTCGGATAAAATATGATGTAAAATAACCAGGCTAAAATAAATCTAGTTCGTTAAAAATTACCGCTCAGATTCAACAGCTCAGATGGCCGAGTGGTATAGAGCGTCTGTCTCTTGAGCTGTAGACTCGGGTTTGATTCTGAGTCACGTCAAACCAATGACTTTAAAACTGGTAGTCACAGCTTCCCTGCTTGACGCTCAGCATTAAAGGGACAGTGTGGAGAACAAGCCGGCAAGTTTACTTGCTGTACCTTAGGGATAGGCACTTAGCGGGATTCCCCCATCTTGGTGTGGTAGACAGATGGCTGGCAACTCATAAGCGAGCTCGTATAGCGCATTGATCGCTTTCTCGTAATAGGAGGATAAATATGCAACCAACTAACTAACTAACCTTGGATTCTGGTACTGGACCATTCATGGCCACGTGGAGTTTGGTTAATTTAGCGATTTCGAATGAACCATGCTTTGCGACCGCCCATGCCAGTTCACCGGTAACGTGCAATTGGCTGTTCGTGACGTTTACAATGACGTCACAGTCGGCATCAGTGACATCGCCTTCGTGCACTGCAATTGTAATTCCCAAAGGTGTGGTAACCTAAAAAATAAGCTTAATAATCTTCTTTGACCAAACCACGGTAATAATTTCAGACACGGCAATTGTTATGTTGCTTATTACAAAATTAAAAGCCAACAATAGTTGAAACATTCGAATATTTTCGAGATCCTTTGATTTCTAGGCCTACTAAAATCATTGCAATCATCAATCAATCAATCAAACAAGTTTATTTTATGCGAACACGAAAGGTGCCAACAGGTAAAACAAAAAAAAAAAAAAAACAACATAAACAAAGCTTATTTTAGCATAATAATTAAAAAATTTCGTTTATTAACTAGAAGTATTAATAGACCTACATAGTTGGCAAATACGCAAAGGAGAGTCGCGAAGGGACCGGTTAGGTCTTCGAGTCAAGCGACCACCTATTGATAAATCAGTATGATTTTAAGTAAATCAGAAGAGCTGATTAGTTTTAATCAAAAGGAGGAAAAAAAGAGATGACAAAAATTAGGGTTAAATGAACAGGAAAATTGCAGTAGTACTGTATACATGTAAATATAAATTAAGATGTCAGCAAATGTGCAGTGTTACTCAATTTGACATAATTAATTTCCAAAGAGCGATAGATGATCAAAAGACTAAATCAGAATGTTGTGTGTAATATAAATATTTAATTATTGCAGAAGCCAATTACGAATTGCTGAAGGAAATTTATGAACTTGAGTTTAGCAACATAGCTTTATATTTTAAAAGGAATTGTTTATGACTAAGTTTTCTAAGATTTTCAGGAATAGCGTTCCAAAGTTTGGCACCTTTAAATTTAATAGTGCGTAACAGCAAGGAGGTAGAAAACTGTGGAAGAAAGTATTGGTTGGATTTGGCAGCATTTCTGGTATGGCAAGAGTGGATGGAAGAGACTAAAGTGAAATAGTTATTGAAGGACGAAGGGAGACATTTTAGATAATATTTATGCATAAACTTAGCCAAAGCATACAGAATAAGCTTGTCAAGGCTTAAAATATTAAGTTTAACGTAATCTTATTCTAATAGAATGAAATACACTGAAAACTCAGCAGTGGACTGAGAGAGACTGCAAAGTGAACTTGCGCTAATCGGGTCATAGGCCCTATGGCCCATGCCGTAGTCATAGGCCCTATTCGCATAAGATTGACAAAGATTTACAGTTATAAAGCAGAAATCGCAAAGTCTCGAAAATACTCAAATGTTTCCAATATTATATATTCTTATATTTGTAACTAAATTATTCAAAAATTCCACAAATTGTACTTTAAAATTATAATGCTCTTTTAGCAGCAATTACAGTACATAGCGTATGGTTAGCGTCAATTTCATCAATTGGAAAAATAAGTATCTTCACCGATACATCAAAACTCAAAGTAGCGGAACCTTGGTTACTTACTCGAACACGATGATAAACAGAACCGAAATCGCTCTTTTGCGGTAAAATTAAATGATCACTTTTCAAAACGTATAGTTTGTGAAACAGATTAATGTTGGCAATCCAAGTTTCACTCATTCATTTACAAGAAATGCACTTGTTTTTAGACCTGAAAGGTGAAAGCCAGAACCGACAAGACAAAACTGCTGCAGTTCTGCCTTAAACCGAGAATCTCGCTAGAGCCATCATAATAAAAAATGTTACTCACACAATGCACAAAAAATATTTTCTAGTAGGCCTATTTAATTCGAATTTGGCTTACCTCAAAACACTTTTTATGGTGTTGCGTAAACCGAAATGGACTCTCCAGTTTTGGAATGAAAGAGGGTTTGTTGCTAAGCGGAGGCATGCGGGGAGGATGAGTGAATCTTGGAGATATGATGGGGTTGTGATTAAGGATCTAAAAATAATCCAAACTTTATCTGAATTTCAATAAAACTAAACCTATTTGACCAGGAGCTTAGGCAGCGAAAAATGAGGGTGTGGACAGGGCCGTATTTGGACAATGAGGTGCCCATTTTTCATTCGCCCTTAAGTACCGATCTCTTAGAAAAAGAAGATCTTCATCTGTCAATAAAGAGAAAGCCATTGCCCCGATGGCCCCCTGATTGCGCAACTATATTAGACGAAGAATCTTAGCAGCAAACACGGGCGTGGAAGCATAGATTACTTAGGGTAATCTATGGTGGAAGTAAGTTGTCAGATTAAAAGCTATTGCCAGCCCCCCAACCCCCATTGTTTAAAAAAGCTGTTAAAAAAGAGTCCCGGATTACAAAAAGTGAAATACTCATTTTTAAATAATCAGGAGTGAGAGGAATAGTTGAGGATAAATCCAAGATGAACAAACAGGAAAATGGATCGGACTATCCCTACAGCGGCGCACGGTGGAGATCAATCGACTGACACAAACTTCCAAGCAAACATAATAAACAACTTCCAGGTAAACACTGTATGCTTGTGATCGTGAAAAAAGAGATTAAATACCTCGGCCTTACAGAAGTTGATGCATGCCGTATACTACCGTGTTTTACCTGTGATAAATACTTCTTCAATATTTGTTTAAAGATTTATTCAGTGATTAACATCGAGCAAGTCAAAAAGAAAACTAATTAAAAATTCAGAACCTTAGTAGGTTTACAGATTTTTGGAAATAAGTGAATAAAACTACAACAACAGAGCCAGGCTTGGTATATTGGGGAAAGATTTAAATATAAAGGCTCTTAATTTATGTAAGTAGGATTGATTTCGAAAAAATGATTGTAATTTCATCTAATGACAAAAACGAACTTCAAGCTTAGAGTTTGTCAAGATGCAACTTCTCTGTTTCAAGATATAATTAAAAATTAATACGCAGAATTTCACTTACATTTGTTGGACTGAAGTTGTTATTATGACGAAAATAGTTGGTTTTGACGTAGTTTAAACTACTTTCGTGATTAAAAGGAGCATCAGCCACTGGTTCTCCGCTGTGCTGAATGTCATCATAGTAATAATCTAACGCAGACGCTGGAGGTTGGCTTGGCTTTGGAGATTTTCTAGGCAGCGACGCCATTTTGTTTAGTCTCCTTTTTTCCAAAGAGTTTTGGAATGGGTGAATTGGGGGCAGTGCTTGTCGTTTTACATCGCCGTATTCATCTATGAAGGAAAACAATCAATTTTGGAATTGTTTGAAACTAGAAACTCAAATGCTGGTATGGTTTACTTGCATTGCGTCTATTGCGGCCCTTGAACGAGAAAGAAATATACATATTTTTCGTCCATCCACCTTTTATTCAGTCTAGATAAAAGTTGCAAAAACGCGGTGAAATGTTGGAACGACTCGAACTTGAACAAATCGAATCGAACCATGATACTAGACGTTTGTTATATGTGATTGTAAAATTGGCTCGGCACAGGCTGATACGAAAGATGATGCAAGAACCTAAAGATATGGAAGGGACAAATAATAAGTATAGGCACCAATTACGGAATTCAATCATTTATAAACGTGTTATTACTTTTATTTCGTCGTTCTTTGAGACTATGATATCGACTAATTGTTCCTCCATTGCTTCCATATCCCGAAGAACTGTTGGATGTAGAAGATCCGTCCTCGGAATATCTATAAAAAGTTGGTAAATCAAGAAATTCAGCTAAGTTTAGAGAAACAATTTCAAACACGTAGTTATAGTGACACAAAGCGATATCGACATTTCCAATTACAAGCAGTTGCATTAATTAGACAGCATAGGCTATATTCAAACTTGTGCTGTAACCAGAAGGGTTTATTTAATTACTTGATCAGTGCTTGAACTATGAATTGCATTGGTGGCAATAATTGATGACTTTAATCAAAACCATTTTAGCCCAATCTTAACTGTGTGTTTGTTTTGTTGCGTATTCATCCTCCTATTGTAAGAAAGCAATCAAAGCGCTATAACGAGCTCGCTTAGGAATTGCCAGCCATCTGTTTACCACACCAACATGGGGGAATCCCGATAAGTGCCTTTCCCAACGGCACAACAAGTAAACTTGCCGGCTTGTTCTTCACACTGTCCCTTTAATGCTGAGCGTCAAGCAGGAAAGCTGTGACTACCAATTTTAAAGTCATTGGTTTGACCCTAATCGAAATCAAAGCCGAGTCTACAGCTCCCGAGGCGGACGCTCTTATCAATGTTCATACCGCTATTGGCACGTTAAAATGTTCAGAGTATGCTTGCCTTGGTCTTTCTGCTCCAGGACGAGTCATTCTCTCTTCAAAATTGTCGTCCATTTCTTCATCACTTAACGATCTTTGTCGGGTTTTTCCGCTAGGATACGGCGGGAAATGTGGCTGTGCAAACACTGTACCGGAGTTGGACCGAATTTGGGAATTTTTAGGCAAAGCATTGCTTTTGTATTCATTTGAGAAAGATTTTGAATGCTGATCAGATGAAATTTGGCCTGGCAAAGTCTTAAATTTCGTGATTTTTTCTGTTTTGTTGAGCTTTGGAAGTTGGTCTACTTTTTCTTCCAAAATATGCTCAAAAGAATCCGAGGAATGAAGTGCAGACAAAAATGTCCGTTTAGCATCCAAAACATCACTTGCTGGGCAGTAAAGAGCTATTCGGCCGGTGGTTTTCACATCTTTAAAAATAAAACTTAGCGTTAATCTAGGTCAGTGGTCGGCACCTTTGAGCCGCGGCCCAACTGTGGGCCTTTTAGCAATTTTTCGTGGGTCGCGGTCTATTCGGTTTTACAAAGTCTTTGAGGGCCGCATGCTAGCTGCAAATTAAAAGTAAGCCCATACAAATAATAATAGAAACCTTCCCTTTAATGCTTCACGCGTAAAACAATCCAATTGTTTTCTCCCGGCAGCACATGGCTACAAAAGCAAAACCCGTAGTACATGCACAAAAACGGGTGCCGTGTGTCTGTATCTCCTTTAATGCAATGCTCGCTTTCTTTCTTCTGTTCTGTACATGAGAGCGAGCGAGGAGAAAAAACAGCTCGTGCTTTGCATTTTCTCTGCTTTTAAAACAACGCACCATTTTTTCATGTCGTAGTTTGTAGTCGTGGTTTTATAGTGGGTTTTCAATAGCGATTGAAAAGGTGATATGGGCCGCGTTAAAAAAAGGTTGCCGACCACTGATCTAGGTAGTGGTAGTGTCTATTATTTTCGCATCGCCAACACGATAAAGAATGACGGCAAAATGTGAAGAAAATATAACGAGGTATTAACTTTATGGTATGCAGGTAGGAGAAGAGGAGTTTAAAAAAATACAGGAGTGGGCATGGGTTGCAACTCCGAAATGAATGAAGATGCAAATTTCAAACCATAGGCAACAAAAATTTAATAAAAAAACGCTAGCTAAGGTAGGCAACAGAATGGTTATGGCGATGACAGTTGAAACATTGTTTCTGAAATAATCTCTGAAAACTATCGCAAAAATGACTCTGTTTTCGTTTTTTCTTTTTAATTTTTTGTGCAAGTTTCACATACAGTCCTACTTCATAAAATAAAGTAGCTCTCTTCAATAGACCTTGTAGTCATAATACTGTGCAAATGCACATACCTTCCCACATGATTTATGATGCTAAAAAATTTAGATACAGTATTTCGTATTCTGTACTTTTATTTTGCTTTGCCCAGCCCCCCACTTTTGAATGAAGCCATCACTGGCTCTCGTTACGGTACACGTCTCACGTCCGTGTGTTACACGTAAAATTTGTGGAGAGCTAGGCACTCGGTACTTTAAAAGTAACGACAATATCGATACCGATATTTTTCAAAAAAAGTAACGACTGTACCGATAACGGTATGTTTTTCAAAAAGTAACGACGATAACGACACTCGATACCGATTTTCAATACTTTTCAAATGAAAACGTTTTCCTATACTTTTTTTCAGCAAAGTTTTGACTTACAGATATAGTGCATTACCCATAGAACGCCTACGGGTAGTGAATGCACTCCACCTTCTGGCGCCATGTTTATAAATTCATGTTCATGAAGCGCAAAGCGAAAATGTTGTCTTTTAGTAGCTCATTTCTGAAGTTTAAACAGTCTGTCAGAAATCTTAATGATTTTCATACAGGCTAGATCTACTCTACTATCGTAGCTGCGCATGTGGTATATTCAACCTTCGCAGCGTGGCCGTTAAATTTTTCGGCAAACTTTTAATCCTTTACTTGCGAAGAGGCGCGTAACCAAAATTTTCTTCAGGGCATCTAACGCTGCCGTAGAAAGTAAAAACCAATTTTTTAGAAATAAATGCTTTTGAGCACTTATAGTACAGTTATATTAATACGTAGACTATCTTTTTTTTGCATTTATGGCCTGCTCAACGGTCACGGATTAGTGATTATCTCTAAAGTGAAAAGTGTGTTCACCTATAAAATTTTCCGTTCTTGCGTTCAAAGTTCATTCCTAAAAAAAGTTACCGAAATAACGAGTAAAACAGTCAAAAAAGTAACGATGGTAACAAAAACGGTACATTTTTGAAAAGTATCGACGTTACCGATAATGGTTCTGAAAAAGTACCGTGTTACAGTAACGCGGAACGTTTGTACCGCGGTACTGCCCAACTCTCTATTTGTGAATGCACAAAAATTAGAGATGAATCATCGAAGCATTCAACATTGTAACAACAGGACAGGAGGATACTTAAATTGTAAACAAAAATCACCAAGAGCGCTTTTTGCTATTATTTTTGCAGTCGTCGTTTTTTTCAGAAGTTTGAAACAAATGTAAAAGTCATCGGCCGCTACCTTTAATTGTAGATTGAGGAAATAACCGATATAGCTTATCAAAAGGGTGTTGCTCCGGATGGCAGATGCTTTCCCGTAGCCCGGAGCGTTACTCTGTCTACGCTATTTAATCTGGCTGACAGAAACCGAATCTGCCTTAACGGCGAGACACCTAACGATGTTCAAGCTGGGCAGCGGCAAACGTCCTTTTCAGGACGGGGCGATGCGCATCTTCGGCGCACCGTCAACAAGTTCCAAAGGCCCAGCATTCTCCAACTGAACATCGAAGGCCTCACTGCTAGCAAGATGAGCGTGTTGCATCATCTTGCGTTACAGTGTGAGGCACTCGTCATC
This sequence comes from Trididemnum miniatum, assembly GCA_964006365.1. Classification (NCBI taxonomy): domain Eukaryota; kingdom Metazoa; phylum Chordata; class Ascidiacea; order Aplousobranchia; family Didemnidae; genus Trididemnum; species Trididemnum miniatum. The sequence continues at coordinate 10,359,798 of OZ023246.1, forward strand.
CTCTTACAGGAAACCCATTGCACCTCGGTAGAAAGGTTAGATCTTCCGAGCTACCATCTAGCTGGGTTTTCCTTGAGCAGGAAGCATGGTCTTGCTACGTTTGTCCATGAGCGTCTGAAGTGGATCCTAATCGACCAGTCCCCACCAACATCGGAGATCGAGTGGGTGTGCGTGGATGTTGATAACTATAAAATAGTCAACGTCTACAAACCCCCTCCAACACGGATGCAAGCATCTGATCTTCCAGCATTCCCCCATCCCTGCCTCTATGCTGGCGACTTCAACTGCCACCATGTTGACTGGGGCTATAATAATAACAATCCAGATGGTGAATGCCTGGCTGGCTGGGCCAGTGCCAACAACTTCACCCTGCTATATAGCCCCAAGGAGGCCGCCAGTTTCCATTCTGGCCGCTGGAAAACAGACACCAACCCAGATCTTGCATTTGCCAGTGTCGATTTGGACAGTCGCTTACCTGACAGACGTATCTTAGGAAAGTTCCCAAGGTCACAACACCGACCCTCGCTTATAAGTCCACCCAAACTTGCTCATCCAAAACTGAGCAAGCCAGTAAAGCGATGGAACTTCCGCAAGGCCAACTGGGACCACTATTCTAACCTAACCAACAAACTGGCCAAGAGTTTACCGCCACCTGAATCTCAAAACATCGATCAGGTTTACCAGTGCTTTTGCAAGGTAATAAGCACTGCGGCGAAGAAATGCATCCCTCGTGGTCGACGACCAAACCACATACCTTGCTGGGATGCGGAGTGTGAAGACCTCTATCAGCATTTCCTGCAGTCACCTGGGGGCCCTGATTCGGATAGGGCTGCCACAGCCCTACTCACAAGGCTCGACGGGAAGCGGAGAAATCGCTGGTCAGAGACGGTCCGCAACATTGACTTTTCGCACTCCAGCCGGCTGGCATGGAATACTATAAACAACTTGACTGGTAGGTCACGACAATCCCCTCGTCAATGTCCCGTTTCAGCTGATGCTATTGCTTCTCAGCTGGTTAAAAACGGGAAATACGAAGGTGTGAATCGACGCTCATCTCGGCTCGTTTTACAGGAAGTGTCTGACCTTTGGAGGGCTGATCCATTACATCCTGCGAATGTCTCCGGGAGTTTTTCCCATCGGGAGTTCGCTGCTGCCCTCCAACATTTAAAACCAGGCAAAGCTCCTGGACCTGATTCCATTTGTCCGGAGCTGATAATCCATGCTGGAGCCAGCTTAAAATCTTGGCTACGTGGCTTCCTATCTTCCTGCCTGCACCACCTCAAAATTCCTAAGATCTGGAGAAGAGCGCTAGTAATAGCGATCCCAAAGCCTTCGAAACCTGTAGAGGACCCAAAGAGCTATCGTCCGATCTCCTTGCTCTGTGTTCCCTACAAGATTCTCGAGCGACTTATCTACGCCCGCGTCGAACCTCTTATTGACCCTCTGCTCCCACGGGAACAGGCGGGTTTTCGACGCGGAAGATCCACCGTGGATCAAGTCACTTTGCTCACGCAAAGCATTGAGAATGCATTCGAAGCGAAAAAGAAGGCCGGTGCCGTCTTTATCGACCTGACAGCTGCCTATGACACTGTCTGGCACCGTGGCCTCACCTGCAAGCTGTTGCGGCTTCTGCCGGACAAGCACATGGTTCGTATGATTATGGAGCTGATCCGTAACAGAAGCTTCACCCTTACAACTGGCGACAGCAAGCCTAGCAGGTTACGACGCCTGAGAAATGGCGTCCCCCAGGGATCGGTCCTGGCCCCCCTCCTTTTCAACATCTATACATATGATGTCCCCTCCATAACCTCCAAGAAGTTCGCCTATGCCGACGACCTGGCGATACTTCATACATCTGGAGAATGGAAGGAGTTGGAAAGGACTCTAAGCCAGGACATGACTACACTCTCGGAATATCTCCAGACCTGGCGATTGAAGCTTAGCCACACTAAAACGGTGACGGCGGCCTTTCACCTCCACAATCGAGAGGCTAAGCGTGAGCTTAAGGTCTGTAACATCGGTAAGACCTTACCTTTCTGTCCAGTTCCCACTTATCTTGGGGTCAAACTGGACAGATCGCTCACTTATCGTCCTCACCTGGAAGCATTGCGCAAGAAGTTAAGTGCTCGCGTCTCACTGTTGAGGCGACTTGCCGGAACAGGTTGGGGTGCTAGCGCTAAGACATTACGCACAGCTGCCCTGTCTCTGGTCTACTCGACTGCCGAGTACTGCGCACCAGTCTGGTGCCGCAGCGTGCACATACGGCTTATCGACAGTGTAATAAATGACGCCTTGCGCATTGTCACTGGGTGCCTGCGTCCCACTCCATCGGTCTACCTTCCGGTTCTTTCAGGCATCCAGCCAGCTGAGCTTCGCCGCCAAGGAGCGACACTCTCCCTAGCCAACCGCAGCTCCCTGGACCCTGACCACACTTTACATGGCCAGTTTCATGAGTCACAGGACGTATGTAGGGAGAGATTGAAATCTAGACGCTCATTTGTACCTGCTGCTCGGAAATTACTAGACAGTCTTTCTGAGATGGATGTCCGTGCAGCCGAGTGGACGAACACGAAATGGGAAATGGAGTACTCTGCCAACGCATTGTCACTCCACGCTTTCATTCCCAAGGCTAGCTCCAGACCCTTGGGTATGGGTCTGCCCAGGGCAGCCTGGGTCAAGCTCAACCGTCTGCGTTCTGGTGTTGGACGTTTCTGTTCGTCCATGTACAAATGGGGTCTCGCTCCTCTAGCGAATTGTGAGTGTGGTGCCAGTGAACAAACCGCAGATCACATCATCTCACAGTGTCCCATACATCGAGCACCCCGAGGTATGTTTGGTCTAATGGTTTTGGATGACGAAACAAGATGCTGGCTGAAGTTCCTTACAGTCAGCATCTGACCCAAGCAGTTTGGTGGCCAGGGTGGTAAAAGGATAAACCCTCGGCCTTGGTCCTCCCATCTGTCTTGGAAGAGATGCCCCGCCAAACGACGACGACGACAAAAGGGTGTTCAACGAGAAATAAAGACTTCGTACTGTTCCATTTAGTTCAGCAGATTTGCCAGGAAAAAAGGTAGTTTTTTGTCGCCGGTCCTTAGGCTTCGATTGTTTTTTGGCGCTGCGTTGGCTTAATCCAAAAACACAGCGCCAAAAGCCTAAACCCCACAAAAAATCAGCGTCAAAAGTCCTATTCCATTTTATTGTACCTTTAATCATAGCTTTTGAGTGGAATTTCTTCACGGCATACGTAGCTCTGTGATACTGATGAAGGGTGATGTTTGTCACGTGACCACTAAGCGGTGCTACTACCAGGTTTGAAGCGATGTGATGATAAAACGAATGAAACTGCTGTGTTGCCAAATGAAGCTGTGACGTATCCCCTTGTGACGTAATGCAGAACATTACTGTATTGTCCATTCCTGACCAAGTTATAGCCACGTGATAAGTCTGTCAAAACATAAGAAAACAAGATAGATTCAAATACACCACTCACAAGACCAAAGAAGTCTACGATTTACATTATCTACTTAAACTTTTCTACCCAATCAAAAACGCATGGATAATAAGAGTGAACTGGAGGTAGTGAGGACGTGTCACATTTTCAAACTTTATCAGTGCACTGTCTTGGTGTAGCATAGTGCTCTGGAAGCAGTGGTGAGACTCAAATATTTTTTCCGCCTTTTCCATTACAAAAGTCATATTTTCAGCCGGTCTGTTTCAACTAATGGCACGAGTTAAACAGAAATGCTGGCCGGTTCAACGATCTGATAAAATTCCATGAGACGATTCTACACAACCGGTGCGAACCGGCCGAATCCCGTCACTGCCTGGAAGCTTTGAAATAACGCAGCAACTCAGCCGAGAGGAATTTTTATTTCGCTGTATCTCCATTTTTACTGTATTGCAAGGATGGAAACTCAGACCGAAACCTGAAAACCCGGTTTTAAAGGGAATTTTGGAAACCCAAACTGAAACTGACACCTACTTAGCCAAAATTTTGAAAACCTAAACTTGAACCAAAACCGTTTTTTCTTGAAACGTCAAAACCGAAACTGAAATTAAAACCTGTTCAAAATTTTCTAAGGTTTTAGGTTTTAAAAATTGTCATCTTCATCCTTACCAGCACAGTTCCTTTAACGCTAAGCGTTGAATAGAGAAGCTGTGAATACTAATTTTTGAGTCTTTGGTTTCACCGGACTCGGAATCATTCCCAAGTCGACACCTTCTGAAGCAATTGCTCTCCTCATTCGGTCATCTGAACTGCTACTTATCATTGTAATAAAACAAAAACGCCAAGAAGTAGAGGATGTAAATAATTCGAGATCACCGTAAAATAACTTTCTTGGATGAAACTTAAACCGAAACTGAAACCCAGAAACCGAAGCCACGTGTAAGCAAAACTGAAACCGAAACTGAAACCGATTTTTCAACAGCCGTGAAACCAAACCAAAACTGAAACCTGACATCTGAGTTTCAACACACCGAAACTGACACTCTAACGCCAAGTAGTCAGGTTTCCACCCTTGCTGTATTGCATTATTTACTGCATCTGGATTATACTGAGTAGGGTGTTTCGCTCGAAAAAAAGTTTTCTTTGGATAGTGATTTTCTACTGCCAAACGAACTAACCAGATGAATGTTCCAAATTTTTTTGAAAAATTTTTGCGTTTTAGCTCCCCACATCCCCCATTTTTGAGCCGAGGGGGGTCAAATTCATAAAAATGCTGTTACTTAAGCTAGGATTATCGTACATTGCTGATATTGGCATCAAACAAACCGGAATGGACAAGTTTACACCCAATTTCCAGAGGAACTATGGGGTAACTTCTTTAGATTGGGAGATATAAGCAATTTTGTTAATTTTGAGCAATTTTCAGTGCTTTTTTTATCATATACAACAAGGATAAAATTAATTTTTGATGAAAATTTTCCAAGATGTTACATGTTACAGGAATAGGTGTACAGATGAGAAAAGTGATTAAATTGAACTCCATTCATCAGTGCATCTATTTGTCTACGTCACAATTATTGCCCTGCGAGTCTCAATACAGTAGCATTCAGTTCCAGAAGGAAATATTATTATGTTGGCAAAAAAATTGTGAGTTGCAAGTTTGCAACCGAATTTTTGAGACTGCAGTAGTTTTAGTTAAAGCAGAAACCTTTTTGTCTGATTGTAGGTCTTTTATTCCAAAAGGAATAAATTTAAATCTGAAACTTTAAACACTCAAGTTAGCCACTTAAACATTACGCACAAAGGCTAGAGAGTATTATAAAACTCTGTCCAAGCTAATCACATGCACACTAGTTTTAGCGCTACATTAGGGAACATTCCAGAAAAAGTATTGGGAAGATGCAATATGAAAAAGTATCTTTTTTATGAACAGGAAGCTATTGGCACTGTTCCCTTTAAGGTGCGAAATTTGAGAAAAACAAGAAATTTTGGGCAAAAGTTTTCAATTTTTTCTGCAAACTTGCTGACTGGAATGGTGATTTTTGGCCGAATTTGAATCAAGTTATTTATTATTTAAATTGTGTTATGTACTCTAGAAACTCAATTTTGATAAAAAAAAATTGGATCAAGCTTTCATTAATCCCTCTAAATTTTTGGGCAAATTTTTTGTTAAACTTTATATTTGGGCAAATTCGCACTTGCTGAAAACTTACAGGGAGCAGTGGTTATTGGCCATGTCAAATGGTCGACTACAGCCGGTGGATACCTATGCCTCAAGCTGTTTAACGTACACGATTTTAGTTCTCAGCAACAAGCTTCATTAGACCAAGTTGTCCAGTTTATTGTTGATGCGTACGTCCTCTTATTTTTTGAGATTTTTTCAAGCCAACTGCAATTGAATAGAGAATTGTTTTAAGTATACGAAATTACTTGAAAGCTTCTACGGCATTACCAGCTAAAAAGTATTTCATAGATCATGTTTCCTCTTGGATGAACCCCAAAACAGCAGCACTTGGAGTTTTGCAAGCGGACACGGAGATACTCAAATAGCCATCCGGACAACAAATGCGAAAGAGCTGCTATGGTCAAATCGTCCACTTACAGCATTTCTGAATGCTTAATCAAGATCATCACCATGCCTAACCAAAGGAAGTAAGAATGACTGGAAAGCTTTGCGGAACTATAGTACTTGCTGTGAAAGGCTGATTGGATGAATGAAGGACGTACTAACCAAAAAAAAGCTCACACATTCGGACGATATTGACCACAAGATGAAGGAAGGGTTATATTACCATGCCTACTATCTTAAGCGAACTTGATGAAATGAGTGACTGTTTAGTTCAGGGTTTTTCAACCTTTTTTTCCTCATGGCCCAATAAAATGATAAAATATGGCCGTGGCCCATTTACTCTTATTAAAAAACATAAAATAAGCGTAACAGCATCGTTGGGGTAGCCAAGTTTGCTTTTTAGTCAAGCTCTGTGGCCCATTGAAAACAGTGCTATGGCTCAAATTTGCGCCATGGCCCATAGGTTGAAAACCTCGGGCTTAGTTGTTTAAGTTAAATTTGAGTTGATGTTGTTCATTGTTTGTAATTGTTTTGAAAAAACATGAGATGATTGACTGATTGCGTAAATTTGAGTCTTTATTTAGAAAAATAAAGAAATTTATGAAAATGTAGCAAAAATTCACATTTTTGTTAATAACTCGAAAAATAACGAAGTTAAACTCATTTTTCCTCTTGACGTTGGATATAAACTTGCCCATTCTGATTCGTTTGACACCAATATCAGCTTGATGTGATAATCCTGCCCAGAGTTATAGCGATTTCGTATATTGGACCCCCCTCATTATAAAAATGGGGGGTGTGGGGAGCGAAAACGTAAAACATTTTCAAAATTGTTTTTACCAATTACGAAGTAAGCTCATTTGGCATTAGAAAGTCACTATTCAAAAGAAATTAAAAAAAAAGTTTAAAAATGAAACACCCTAATACAGAGCCATATATCTTCTGGACGCGTAATGTTAGTGGATGTGACCTATCAACGAATTACATCCGTGCCTAGTGCTCCTGAATCATCATTTTAATTTAGTGTTGAGCTCACTCACTTGTTGTATTCTTGCAAACTCATCGTAATGACAATATAGGATGTAGGCCATGATATCTGATTCAACTTTAACTTTCAGTAGACCATCTTTAACTGTGTCCAACACGATCACAGCTGGGGCGTCTGCTGGGTCATATTGAGGGGGAGGAGGATGTGCTGACGTCATCTTACGTGAACTCATTGAACGGTTTTGATTGTAATCTAAAACATCAATAAGTTGATCATAAGTGTTTGACAGGGACACAAGCAAAAATAGTGGATAAACCTTTTTCTTTGATAATGGTTAAAAATCTGGAGAATATTTATTATTAGTTAATTTATTCAGCTACATATTTATCTTCCTATCACGAGAAAGCGATCAAAGCGCTGAAGCGAGCTTGCTTAGGAGTTGCCGGCCACCTGTTTACCACAGCAGGATGGGGTAATCCCGCTAAGTGCCTTTCTCAACAGCACTACAAGTAAACTTGCCTGAGCATCAAGCAGGGAAGCAGTGACTACCAATGTTAAAGTCATTGGTTTGACCTTACTCGGAATGAAACCCGTTTCAACAGCTCCAGAGGCGGACGCTTGTACCAATTGGCCATCTGAGCTGTGTGATAGATAAATCTCGACACAACCTACGTTCGAAAAAGATTTTACTGAATTTGTAGTTTTTAGATGGAAGCACAGCGAAATTGAACACTTCTAAAAATATGCAATTCTGATTTCTTAGCACGTTGTGATTTTTAATTAAACTCTATCGTTAAACCTTATTTTGATTTTTGATTTCATAAATAACAAGTTTGAGAAGAGCTTGAAACGGACCACAAACTTGAAATAAGAAATCAGCATTGAGAACAGAATGATTGCTGGACAACATTTGAATTTAACGTGGAAAAAAAAAATTTTTTTAAAAACATGACTTACTGTTCATGATTCAGTGTTGCCATCGGAAAATTATATCTTGTCACTTACAGTGATGTATAGGCTGCTTTTGCACAACATAAAACGCGCCTACGGCATAACTAGGTTGGTTTGTCCAGCGATTACAGCGTGAAACTAGAGTAATTACTTCAAGGATTACATCATCTAAAAGGTTAAAACGTATTATCATATCCGATACTTCAAAAGCACCAAAAAAGCTTCAGCGTAAGCAACCTTTCGTAGGCTAACAATTTTGGCATCTGAATACGTCGTTTTGCGTAGTAAGTCTGTCATGTCAACAAAAATCAAAACCCATTCAAGCCCCTTTTAGCAAATAACATCAGAAGCTGCCATAAGTCTGCTGTGGAAATTGCAGCTAACAGATCTCCGGAAAATACAAATTTGATTCATCGGTAACCCAATAAAAATCTAAACCTCTTTTTTAAATCGCTCCGTAAAAATAATAATTAAATTTGTTTGATCATCATTTGGACTGCCCAATTAGGTTATGTTCAGACACCTTTTAAATTTTTAAACGAAAAATCTTTTTTAGTAGTCATTTAGTGTAAATTAAACGCGTCATATAATCTTATGGTTTTAAACCGAGAAAAGATAAACAAAAACAAGGCAATAATCGCGTGATTAAACTGCAGTATTTACAGGCAGATTCTCGCTATTTTGTGTTCGCTTTTTGCGTAAGGCCCTAAAACAAACTGCGCGACTGAATCAGAGAAAAAACATGAATTATTCAATTGAGACAAAATTGCAAGGCTTTAACTCCATTGGTTTTCAAACACAATTGCTGGTATTTTGATAGCAGCTGTTAATTTGTGTTTACAGCTTGTATGACGCTGTTGATCTCTGAGTCCCAGGCTTGGACTATCGGTTTCTATCAAAACAGTTAATCCTAAAGGCGCGATCACACTAACTGAGACGTTGAGACCTTTGAGACATTGTGCAGGTTTTTCTTGTTGTGACATGACTTTGTGCGGATGTGATGTCATAATACGATAAACCTGCACAATTTCTCAAAGGTCTTAACGTCTCCAACTCTCCATTAGTGTGATCGCACATTAATAGGACCCATAGAAGTCGCAAGTAAAAAATCTGGGTGTCTCTAGGAAGAATGCCAAAGTGTACGTAACATAAAACTTGTCCACGCCATCTCCTTTGCTGATGGCGTAGACAAGGGTTCCTTGAGCCAAGCTTTTTAATCATAGGGGTCCTATGGTTTGAAAAGGTAAAACACTGTAAACAACGTTTTTTATGCTGTTGGTGTCAACAAAAAATCACTGTATAATGAAGAGCGAATACACTATTGTGGGTTTCCTGGTAATAAGTATGGACTACGAATAAAAACAGAATTCAGTAACGATAAGCAGTAATAGCTAATCTTTTAATCGCTTATATTGCTGTAATGGGTTCCCTCGCACATTGCTGTAATTGGGTTCCCTCGCACATTGCTGTAATGGGTTCCCTCGCATTGAAAAGGTGTTGTAACATGAAGAGGTGATCAAGCTGCTTCCCAGAGGCGTAGCCAGAAATTTTTACAGGGAGGCCATAATTTCACATGTTTTCAAGCGTCTTTTTTTCGGCAGAACAAATTTGAAGCTGATTGAGAAACAAGAAAGGCTCTAAGGGGGATCCGGGGGCATGCTCCCCCGGAAAATTTTTGGAAAACTTACATGCTGAATGGCTATATTAGTGCTTTTTGAATAATTTTCAGGCAAATTTTGTTGAAAAATTTTGCCCCTAATTCTGAGTGCTTTGCCAAATATGATGCATTTTGTTCGCACATTTTCAATTATGCATGCTTAAGCCGTAATAAGGCTTATTGTTATCGAAGAGGTTCGAAATTATAGAAAAATTGTATGCATCGAAAACATTTTTGAAAATGGCGGGTGGGAGGATGCATACTCCTCATCCTACCCTCCTGGATCCGCCCCTAGCCATAAGCTACAGAAATCATTAAATGAGTCTGGCATATTTCAGTCACTTGGCATCACTAGTTTTGTTCTTTTTTACTAAAAGGCAGAGTCGAAAGGGGGGGGGGGGCATGGCACTATGCCCCCCTAAATACGCTCCTGCTGCTTACGTCTTATCAAATTATTTTAATCAGTGATTTTTCTTGTCAAACCTGAACTTGAAACTTTCCTAATTATGTGAGAACTCGCTTAAAAAAAATCTACTCGTAGCAAGCCAGTGCTTTTTCACATTCTAATCTTTTAGCTCCATCGTTTTTTAGGAGCCTAATGATTGTTTTTTCATTCTAACTCGAAAATCTGGCTTGCTCACAAGAACATATGTTCTTGGCAGTGCTAGAAATGAATTATTGATACACAGAATATTTTGTTTGCTTTTTAGTCGGTTAGTTTTTTTCTGCTGAAGAGCGAGTGCTTCTCTTCGTAATTATGTTTCCTTGACAACCGATATTTTACGCAAGGTTTTTTCACTTAGAAAAGCTTTGCATCTACTAAGATAATTGACTATTGAGCATCAACTTAAAAAGTAAAATCTATCAGCTTTTAGGCGTGCTATCTTTCTTTCTTTAATAAGACTTGTACTTTATGCACGAAATTCTACCGTTAGTTTTTATCGGTAAGTCTTTAGAGAAACCAAGCATAAACTGTGTACAATGATTTCGACTTTTTATTGACTTAAGAAGTTTCAAACCCTATTGTTGCTACGTCTTTGTTGCGGGTGTTGATTTAAGGGTACAGGGTGCATTTTAAGCCATCTTATATCAACAAAAGCCCGGATTACATCAGTCAATATATATGATTGACCAGTAATTTTTTAATAGGAGGCTTACTGTAATCAGCAAACGTTTTTTTTTTAAGACAAAACAGAAATATTAACAACGAAAGTTGATTAAAATTGAGATTAGTAGTGTAGTCGGTTCCGAACACGAACAGCTCTCAAAACAACAACCACAGAAGCGGATCCAGAAAATTTTGGTTGGGGAATGCAGTTTTTAATTGGGCTGAATGTTAACTAAATACAGAAACGTTAAACGTTTAGACCCGGAAAAGCGGGTAAATAAGCCCTTTGAAAATAATTCATGTCTGGGGTGTATTCAAAAATTTTTCTAGGGAGGTGGCACCAAACTATGACATTTTTCCAAGCGTAATTTTTTCGGCAGAATTAAGTTTAAGCAAGATGTTCCCCGAAAAATTTTGAAAATTCACATACTGTAATGGCTATTTTAGTGCTTTTCGAACCATTTCCGGGCAAATTTTGTTTAAACTTTTTACCCCAATTGTGCGTGCTTTACCAAATACTAATGATGCATTTTGTTCGCACATTTTCGATGTATGGTATGCGTGCGTAAGGCGTTTAGGAATACTGTTATCAAAGAGGTTCAAAATTATGGAAAAGTTGTATTGATTCAAAACTTTGTTGAAAATGGCTGGTTGGATTTGTGCCTGAACAACCATAAAACAAGTTACCCCTATAAATATTTTCAACTATCAAGGGGCAACTAAGTCAATCAATAGATGTTCAATACTTTTTGGTTTAAAGTTCGAGAAATGTGTTAAATGGTAAGTATGAACATTCTCAATGCGGTGATGGCATAATATTTTGTTCCTTGAATAACAGACCAAAATATCAAAAATAATAGTTTTCCGAAAAAGAACGTGGAAAAGAAGTTCAAAAAATTTTTCGAGTGAAGAACTTGCTCGTCGAAAAATTTTGATGGGCGATTCTGAATGCCAAAAATAATGGCAGATCTAAAAAGCTAAATGTCGTCTACCTTAGCTACGAAAACCGTGAAAACGTCAGAGAAAAAGTCAAATAAAGTTAGTTTGATGGGCGTACAAGCTACACTTTGATATAAAAGTTCCACGAATTTTTTTAAGTAGAAAGTTTTAATTTATTGGAATGAAAAGTGAAATTAGGCTATTTCACCACGCATCAAAATCGGAAATAGAATTTAGGTCGGGATGTTATGTATAAAGTATGGATATTCAAGTTTAAAGTTAAATTTAGGAACCAGTTATTGAATTTATTTTGGATTTTTGGGTAAGAGAACTCCGAGAAAAATTCAATTGTGCAGACGGAAACAGTAAAAATTATTATAGCCCAACAATCTCATATCTAAGTAGGCTACTATTTGTCCAATAAGTAGGCCTATAGACACCTCTGGCTGTTTCTGAATGCTTCAATTTTTTTTTTTTTTTCGATTCAATCTTGGCCACACACGCTGTATTCACAGCGTTGACCAAAACAAAGACATAAGTTATCGGTATTGAGTTTATGGTGAAAGAATACAACTATCCACAAACAAGGGAGTCGCACCGCAGTACACCATTAACTAGGAGACAACTTTCGTCATTTGAAAAACTCGTATAATTGTAAAAGTGCAAAACATCAATTAACTTAGTTAATGCCCCCGAAAAGTCGGGAGACTGCTCTCTTCTTACCAAAGTCGTGAAAAACATTTTAGCACAGACTTGTTTAAAAAATAAACTTTGCTAAGCAATTCCACATTTATCGGAAAAATTTGTATTGGTATTTACTTGCATATTTATCCTCCTATCACGAGAAAGCGATCAATGAGCTATACGAGCTCGCTTAGGAGTTGCCGGCCATCCGTCTACCACACCAAGATGGGGGAATCCCGCTAAGTGCCTTTCCCAGCGGCACAACAAGTAAACTTGCCGGCATGTTCTCCACACTGTCCCTTTAATGCTGAGCGTCAAGCAGGGAAGCTGTGAAAACCAATTTCAAAGTCATTGGTTTGATCCGACTTGGAATCAAACCCAAGTCTACAACTACCGAGGCGGACGCTCTTACCACTCGGCCATCTAAGCTGTTAAAATTTATCATAATTTATTGATTGACAATATCGATGTAAAAATATTGAGATTTTTCGTTTTTGCTTTGACTCGAAAATCACTGCTAGTACTCCGTTACTAACTTCCAGACGCACAAAACTGCAAACATTAATCAAATCATAGCTACCTGCCTAAAAAATCCTAAATCCTTTCTTCTTTGGAGGGATTTAGTCAAAAATTTGAATTTATTTTCTCAGTTTTTTATTGCATCAATGCGTCAGTTTATTTCAATTTCTTTGAAGTTTGAAACCGCTACAGCGTTTTTGAGAGCAGCGTGATGCGAATGGATGGTAGGTATGACAAACGACGCGTGACTTTCCATAACGCCGTAGCGGTTTTGTTTGTGGCATATCCAGCCACTCCACTCGTCAATCCATTGCAAGTAGCTAGATATACGACAGTCTGTTTTGAACAAAACCGCTACGGATTTTTGAGAGTCACGTGATGCGTAAGGAAACTACGTATGATAACGAGATGGCTTTAAGAACAAAATTGCGAAGAGCGTTTAAGTACAAAACGTTTTTCTGCAGCGTTTTTGTGCTTACTGGTGGCAGTTTTCGTGCTTACTAAATCAAAACCTGGAGCAGCGTCGAACCCATGCCCAACGACTGGCAGATCAGCATACTCTTCCCTATACCACATCGCCGTTGCCATTCCTCCGCAAAATTTTTGCACTTATAGCGATCTCAATATCATACGCAGTTTCCTTAAGTATCACGTGACTATCAAAAACGCTATAGCGGTTTTGTTGAAAATGATTTTTCGCGTATTTAGCTTGGTAGGCACCAGAATAGACGAAGTTTTGTGGTCTGTAGAATAATCTATGTTGAGCATTAAGGGGATGATTTAGCAAAATTGACCATTTTTGGATACTGGGGGGGGGATGATTTAGCAAAATTGATCATTTTTCCATATTGGGGGGATGAAATTGGCTCGTATGGAAAATTTTCCACTCCCATGAAATATATTGGGGGGGACGCTACCAGATTATTGAAGAGAATGCATCCCTCCTATTCCCCAGGCCCGTCTAGAGGGGGGGCCAGGGGGGCCATTTGGCCCCGGGCCCCGTACTTTTGAGGGTCCCCATTTTGCGTCTGCAAGTAGATATTATTACCTTAGTTTTTAATTTGATCGTGACGTGAGCTTATTTGCGGAAACTGCGTAAGTAACATGAGTTAACTTAAAAGCATTCTGATGTCTTAAGAAAACCCAAAAACCTTTTAATCTATGGCACAATTGTTACGTCACAACTCAAATTGAGCAGCTACAATAACCAAGTGTTTTCTACTAGCATTCTGGAAATGGTAATTGGTCCTGATCCTGATGGGAAATAAACTTTAAAAAACGAAGAACGCTGGGTCTTGCATGAAAAACAGCTGCAACGTAGTTGAGTTGCATATGTAAGAATGCTGGCAAAATTATGAATTTAATGTGGAAGATGCGTGATTCTATTTTAAGTGAACCAATTTTTGGATTTTTAGTTGAGCCAAGTGGCTGACATACAAGGGGTTGCTACGGTACGGTTCGGTACGGAATTACGGTACGGTTAGATTTTGGCAAAAAGTACGATACGGAATTTTTAGGAAAAGCACGGTACGGTATGGAAATATGGTATTATATTTTCCGTACCGTACAGTACACTTTCCGTACTCCAGTAATGTACGCTTTGCACTTTTAATTGCTTCCAAGTACTGCACTTTTTTTTGCACTTTTCCTTTTTGCCTATAACTTTGCCACGTTGGTTGCGCTCGCCGCTCTCCACCAGTTACCCCTGACCCCTCACAAATTCAAACAACAATATTGTGAACAAGTTAAATTGCTACGCAATAATTATAATTCGATTGTTCAATCATAATCCTGCGTATATCGAAGCCTTCATGTAAAGGTCTTTACTCTTGCCAATAGGCCTTTCATATATTTTTCGTAGTCTATTACCGGTAGTCAGTTGAGTTTCTATTACTAATGCATGGCAGGAGATTGTTCAATTGGTTTTTAACATGGGTCGCTCGAGAAATTTCACTGGGAACGAATATTTTAGTATTAGAGTTGATTCTACTGCTAGTAAGATTGAGGGGTGTGACTATGAATATAAGCCTAAGAACGGCTCATAGGTATATGCTACGGCTTTAATTAAACATCTGAAAACTTTTAAATTTTTGAACTACGCCTTTAAACTGACTGTTTTGAACTTCTGAATTTTTTCCAATTTTACTGATAGGCTTAAGCCGAAACCCAACTTTTGAACAATAGTGTTGGTGCAAGCAAACTTTCGTTCTCAAACGATATTTTGCAAGGCTTTTGATCTAGTTAATGAAAAAAGTAATAAGCATTAACAAAAAGCGAACAGATGTTAACAAGCAGTAAACGTAAAGTTAATGGACAATTTAACGAAAGTTGATTTAGTCCGTTAACTTTAAAAATTGTTTCAACGAATTAACCAGTTCATGGTAAAGTCTTAATTAACAAAATTGTGCCTATACATGGAAAGAACAATTTTTTATTGTAAAAGTAGGAAGCAAAACAACAAAATGCGAATCTACAAATAGTGATCAGTTAATAGCGTATGTAGCCTACCTTTTTTGAGAGAACAAAGCCTTTTTATTGGAGGGGTGATGCCTCATGTTTTTGCAGGCCTGTAGCCTGGGTCTTTGCTGCACCTATTTTTTGATTTACTGTTCTGATGTTTGAATACCGATGCTATGTTTAATATATACATTAAGGCATTAAAACTCTAGATTTCGTTAGGTATGTAACCAGAAGGGGCACTGGGACACCCCCACCCCCCTCGCCGGATGAAAAATTTTTTTAGAAATTGTTACCCAGGGCCGGCGCCAAGGGGGAGCCAGGGAGGGCCTGGCCCCCCAATCGACATGCTTGGCTCCCCCCAATCAACAAGCTTATTCTTTTGAAGACAGCGGCTATGGTGCGTAACTTCAAACTTTGGCCCCCCTGATAAACGCTTGGCACCTCTGAGTCGACTGGTCTGGCGCCGGCTCTGTTGTTACCTAAGGGCAAACGAAAATGGATCCCCTCGATCATTGCCTATGAAACTGGCCCTGCCCCCCCAAAGTTTTCGCTTTTTATCTACTAGTATGGAGGATAACCGATAATGTTTTGTAGCCTATAAAACTAAAGTTGTGTTCAACAGCTAAAATAAAAGGACGATAAATCTGAACTTTGACGTGGCAATGGCAAAAGTTTCTTGCTGAATTTTTCTTGACGTAAATTTATTGAAAAATGTGGTACGGAAAGGTGCGGTATTACGGTACGGAAAAAATTCCGCACCGTACTGTTACGTACGGTATTTTTACGAGGTACGAAATTACGGTACGGTATGTTTTTTGAGGAATATAGTACGGAAAATAATTCCCTACCGTACCGTAGTAATCCCTTGCTCAAATAGTATCAGTTTAGTCAAGAACAAAGCATTGGTGTTTCAATACTGCATCTAAACAGTGGTAAAAAACTTACGATACAAGCCTTTTATCTGTTTCAGGGTTCAGCAGTTCATCCATTGTTATGAAATAATAATAACTAGGGCCCGCTAAAGTCAATAAAGTCAAAAATTTTTCAGGACCTTGTTACATGATCAAATGTGTACTAACGTTCGTTTCAGGTGCTCAGCAGTCTGTTTTGGTAGATTTTATAAGTCAAAATAAAGTCAAAATTTTGCATAAAGTCAAAATTTGTCAAAATTGTCTTCATCAAAAATTTCCTAACAAAAACGAACAAATTTATATTTTTTTAATATTTTTTTGAATTTTTGAGCTGCTATTAAAATTTTATGCGCAGTTTTATTTGATTTTAAACTTTTGAAATAGTTATTAGTTGCAATATTTGCACTATCGTCACAATAATGCGTGCGGTAATTAAGAAGGAAATAGCACTTATTATGCAAGAAACGTCATTGTTGATGCATAAATACATAATTGTTAGACGATTAATCTAATCCTATAAAACCCTTGCGCTCTTTACACGTGGTCTTTTAAGTTGTAGCTTACAAAGCAAAGAATCCCAAACCAAGCCAAATCTTCTATAGCGAAAGTTAGGCAAACTTGCCAGGAATATCCGGATGAGTTTTCGGCAACTCCTGCCGGCGACTTGCGATGTAACCTTTGCGACGTGTTAGTCAAATGCGACAAAAAGTTTTTTGTGGAAAGCCGTCGAAAAAGTAAGCAACACCACGGAAAATTTGAGACGAAGAGCAAATCTCAAAGTAAGCAAACCTTTTTACATTTCGATCAAGTAAACCTCAAAGAACAGGTTGTTTCTTCATTCTTAGCTGCAGATATCCCACTTCATAAACTGAACCATCCTTCTTTAAAGTCTCTGTTTGCTAGAATGGGAAAAGTATTGCCTTCGGAGACTGCAGCCCGGGCATGTGTTGCTAAATTGGCATCCCAAAAAGAGGAACAAATTCAAGAATTACTTTGTAACAAAAATTTTTTTTTGATTGTGGATGAAGCAGAGGTTGCTAAACAAAAGTATATTAGTGTGCTTGTGGGCAGCTTAGATGCTCCAAATCAGACTTTCCTCGTTAATTGCCATCCACTTGACAGCGGTCGCAATGTAATAGCAGTATTATTCTGCACACTGTGGATGACATATTGCGACAACTTGAAATAAAACGCGAGAATTTTTCATTGTTCTTGACTGATGCTGCTCGATACATTTCTTCGGCTGGAAAGACATTAAAGGAATTATACCCTTCTTTGATGCGTGTCACCAACGTTGCGCACTTACTACATAACTGCGCTATGCGTGTGCGTGCTCATTTTAAAAATATTGATCAAGTAATAGCAACGATCAAGGCAGCAACAATCAAAAACAAAGATCGCAAAAAAGATTTTCATGATGCTGGTCTGCCATCTCCTCCTGACCCTGTAATTACAAGATGGGCAACTTGGCTTAGAGCTGCCTTATATAATAGTGAGAACCTTCCAGCTGTTCGTACCATTGTCAACAATTGGACAAGCGCAGGCCTCTTAGTCAGCAGAGCAAAAGACGCTATCAATGTGGAAGGTTTGGTGTCGGACTTGGTTAAAATAAATCAATACCGGACTCTAGCAGCCAACGTAGAGTTCTTAGAAGAAAGTGCCTGCACAATAACCAAAGCATACGGACTGCTGAAGAATATGCAATGCGATGATGATCCTTGCGCAATTAAAGACTACATTAACAAACGACTATCCAACTCTGATTTAGAAACAATAATAAACTGTACCAACTTGACAATTGACCCAACAAGCTACGCACTACAGCAAAAAGCCCAGCCAACCTCTGCTGCTGTTGAGAGGTCGTTTTCTATGCTCAATAAATTACTGAGAAAAGACAGAAATTTTGATGTTAAGAACGTAAAAAAATATATGATGCTGTACTACAATAAAACGTCCTTGTAATTATACCGCGTGGTTTTCGTTAAAAAAATCATAGACATACTGTTAGTGTACAGTACAGTTGCGATAGCAACGCAATTTTTGTATTACACACTAATTGATACCGGTACACACAATGGCTTGTTATCCCAGGTTTTAACGTCATGCGTCGCTTTGTTGCATTAGCTTCAACACTGAGTAATTGAGAAAATGTTCGAAGTAGGCTACCTTTTTCTTTAAAAACTTATGTAAATTGCAGATTATAAAACATGTTTAATTAATAAAAGTGCAACAAGACATAAATAATACGCGGAAGCGGTTAAGTCAAAATAAAGTCAAAATGTTACTAAAATAAAGTGAAAAATATATTTTTTTAGGTCAAAAAAAATGGCCCTAATAATAACATAACTCCAGTCCGTTACAGCTTCAGCATAGTGCAGCAGTATGCGAGTAACTATTCGAGTGAGAGCTTAGCTTACCGTGCAGTAGTAGGTATTACGTGAGTTTGCAGAAATGAATAGGTGAGGTTGTAGTTCCATATTTACGCAAATTTTACTGCTTTTTTAAGTTAACGGTATTTGTTATTCTGCTTTTTAATCAATATTTAATTAGCCGTTTATTTCGATGTCTTCAGTGAAGAAACGAAATATTGTAAATGACAAAAGAGTATTTCAAAAAAATTGGACCAATATGTTTATGACCAGGAGCGTATTTAGAGAGGGGCCATTGTGCCATGCCTCTCCCTTTTTGACTCTGCCTTTTAGTAAAAAAAGAACAAAACTAATGGTGCCAAGTGACTGAAACATGCCAGACTCTTTTGATGGTTTCTGTAGCTTTTGGCCAGAGTCGGATCCAAAAGATCAGGGGTATGCATCCTCTCGCCAGCCATTTTCAAAAATGTTTTTAATGTACATTTTTTTTATAATTTTGAACCTCTACGATAGCAGTAAGCCATACGCCTTAAGCACGCATAATCGAAAATGTGTGCGCAGAATGCAGCAAAGCACTCAGAATTAGGGTCAAAAAATGCAAACAAAATTTTCCTAAAAATTATTCAAAAAGCACTAAAAATAGCCATGACATGTAAATTTTCAAAATTTTCGGGGAAGCATGCCCACGGACCCTCCTAGCATGTATATTTTCAAAAATTTCCGGGGGAGCAAGCCCCCGGACCCTCCTAGAGCTTTTTTTGTTTCTAAATCAGCGTCAAATTTGTTCTGCCGAAAAAAAGCACGCTTGAAAAAAATGTGGAAATTATGGCCTCCCCCTTTTGAGATTTCTCGCTACGCCAATGTTTATGACTAAAAAGTTATGCGGCCCGCGACAGCAAATAGGTTCGTCACCACTGACCTAGATGAATCAATTAAAGCAGTGTTTCTCAAACTTTTTGCGATAGCGCACCATCCAGTTGTTTTTTACCACAGTGCGTACCACCTGGCTCCGGAAGAACTTATTTTGCTCAAATTTATCAGTATTTATTATATCATTTCACCAGTAAATAACACACATCACAATTTAATGCGATGGATGCATGTGCGTCTTCTGCACAAGATGGTCTCTCCGTGGTTCAACGTTACTTACAGCACATCTAAAATCATGTCCAGGCTCAGTTAGATAATTCCGGCTCTTGCATTTAATGGCCATTAAAACCGAGAACCCTTCCTCACATTCCCATGTAGAGGGAAAAACTAGTAGCTGAGGAATAGCATTTTTGGCCAACGTTGGGTAAGTGGAACCCATGACTAGCCAAAAATTTATGGGAGAGCATTCCATATGCTTTGCTTTCGCTGTGTTGTCAACTTGAAGATCAATGATCTCTTCTTGTTCTCCCGTTCCTACAAGTAGAAGGGCTGGATCTGTGCAGAATGGATTGACAGCGTAAGTGCAACTTACTAAATCTGGAAAGTAATGCATCATTTCCGTTCGGAGCAAATTGAGGTGTTCATCAATTTCTTGAGACAAGTTAGCATTGGGATCCACCGGAAGAGTAGTGAGGAGTTGGAACATTCCAAACTGTTTGCTCTCTACGTTTTTAGTCTAGACATCTACTTTGCGAATGAATGCTTCCAGCTTTGAAATAAAAACTGTAATATTGCTGTTCGATCCTTGGAACGATAGATTTATGTGGTTGAAAATCTGAAAAATATCCGACAAATAGGCCAGCCGTGAGATAAACTCTTCGTTCTCCAAATCGTCTTTGCATTCGTTGTTTTAATCTTTCAAAAATATCAGTAATTCATGCCTAAGTTCAAAGACTCTTCTTGTCACATTCCCGCAGGAAAGCCAGCGGACTTCAGTGTGGAAAAGGAGACACATATGATAAGAACCGACATCTTGACAGAGCCTTGCAAAAAGCCGAGTATTCAAAGCCGAAGTTTTTATGAAATTCACAATTTCAATGATTTTGTTTAAGCATGACAGTAAACCAGAAGGGAGTACTTTGGTGCAAAGTGCAAATCTATGAATGAAACAGTGAACGAAGGTCGCGTTTGTAGCTACATCTTTTACATATATGCTTGAAATCCTGATTTTCGCCCGAGCATTGCTGCAGCACCATCTGTCGTGCATCCAACTACTCGAAACATACTCCAATCTAAGTCACTCTCTTTAAAGAAATCGGCCAAAACATTGAACACATCTTTCCATTTAGCAGTAGCAGTCAGCGCCTGACTTAACAATAACTCCGTTTTCACTGTGTTATTTTGTATATAGCGCGGTCATAAACGAGCAATTGGCTACACTTGGCGACATCTGTCGACTCATCGAGTTGAATAGCAAATCCGAACTTTGAATCTTTAACTCCAGCGATTATTTGTTCAGCAATATCACCAGACATTTCTTGAATTCGGCGTTTTCTAGTATCAGTGGAAAGGGATACACTATCTAATTTCGCCGCTGCCTCGTCTCCGGTCAGGTTCGTAACTAGCGTCTTTGCTGCTGGCAAAACAAGGGTCTCTGCAATCGTGTGAGCTTTCATGTTCTGAGCTACCAGAAGAGAGACTTTACATGATGCTTTTACTATACCAACCTTTTTTTGGTGATACTAGCCCGTCTGGTCTAGGCGCTATCTTCTTGCATTCTCCTCTAGTCGCTCAAAATAACTTCGATCTTTGTCTTGTTTTTCAGCATGGTTTGATACAAGGTGTCGCTTTAACAAGCTGAGCTTTATGGCTGCGTTAGAAAGGGTTTTCATGCAGAGCACACACTGTGGCAAGCATTCTCCTCCGTGCTCGAGAGCAATACAACCATGCTAAATATATTCTGAATTATACTTTCGTTTAGACATGGCTAAATCCTAAAGGTAACTCCTAAGCGAGTCTGGATTCGTCCTACGCATAGCGCCTCCGCCGCTTTCTCGTGATAGGAGGATAAAGATGAAGAAATCAAATATTATCTTGCTAGTGT